>JARHVA010002347.1:1392500-1577500 GCA_037957365.1 Torreya grandis | reverse complement strand
ATGCCCTTTCTCCAATCAGGTCATCTTGTGTTACCATAAGAGAAATTCTTATTAAATTTCCTAGTTAGTTGAAGCCTCTATTTTTAATCCTATAGAAGTGTTTTTTTTTTTTTTTGGTAAAGGAAAAGGCCCTACGGTATTTGCAATTTGGACCTTGATGGAATACCAATATTACAAACAAGGTAAGGGTGAATATGGTCACCGTGATCTTTGTGGATCCTTTATAACTTGTAATATCTTATAATAGTGGCTTAATTACAGGTTTATCCCAAATAATGAAACCATTTAATTTTTTTATCTGCCTATTTTTAATTGTTATAAATAATAGCATGTCATTTGTCTTTTTTCTTTAAATAATGTAAACCTTTAATTATAAATTGCCATTTGTCAGTTATCATTTAATGTTGTTTTATGTTTAATGTGAATTTTTATGCCATAATATTTCATTATAAGAATTTAAAATGAGATATTTAAGGGACAACAACTACATTCAATAATATGACATGCTGAAATTACTGGTAAAGATACAATATTTAGGTAGCTTAGTTGATGTTGACAACTAACAAGGTACTTGTATGATTCAGTGTAAGGATAGATATGCCATGATTGTTTAGTAACTTTGAAATATAATGTAATCTCTAGAATGTACTCTAAATTTTAGACTATCTTTTAATATTCTTATTTCTTACCAAATATGTAATGATAATGTTATATCTCATATACTTAAACTTTGACAACCATCAATTATATACACTACAAAATTTTACTTTCTACATATTTGTCTTTAGATATTTTATTTCATTACATATTATTGGATGGTGGTGGAATTTTTTAATCATATATTAGGTTCTCAAAAGCTCTATTTTTATTTTAAGTGGCACATATCTCTTTATATAAAAAATTTAAGCTTTACACTTCATGATATGAGCAATAGTTTTTTTTGAAAAAATTGTGTGTGTGTGTGTGTGTGTGTGTGTGTGTGTGTGTGTGTGTGTGTGTGTGTGTGTGTGTGATCATCTTTCAAAACTCATAATTTTTTAGTAGAATAGTGTATATGTGTTTTTATTTCTATTGGTATGAGACTTCCATGTATGCTTTGCACGACTATTAAATTAAAGTGTCATGTTTGACTATATATGGGCACCATCATTTATAGTTGTTCAATGTATTAGTTATTAGGCATATCTATTTATTTGTACATGAGTATTGTTTTTTTAAATTTATTAGATGTCACCTTGAGATGAATTCAACAGAAGTAAAATTAAACAAAAATTAATTATCTAATTTTATAATAAGTTAACAATAACTTATAATTTTGAATTCCTTCTTGAATCATTATTTTTTATTTAAACATATGCCCAAATATTATTCAATATTGTGATTTTATATTCCTATGGATTTATTAGAATAACTAAATATCTCAAATTTATAGATTAGTTGTTAAAATAATAGATTTAAGCTTCTTTATGTCTATTATGGGGTTTTATTTTTACTACCCTCCTATTTTTATTTTCCAATTGTTATTTTTCCTTGTCAGGTTTGTTATAATTCATTATCTCCATTTCATCATATTAGCTTCAAACTTGTTTTTTAAATTTACTTGTGACCAACTTGACTATGAATAAAAATGCCTCCTATAACCTTCAATTTTCTTTGGTCCTTGAATTAGATGTGAATTTGAACTCAAAATATATCCACATGACCAATTTATAAAATTATATATGTATGTTGATAAAATATAATGTGACAATGCATTCCTTTAGCAATTTATATTGAACATATATATCAATGAGAATCTAATTCACCAATTCTCCTTTAGTTTCAATTATGGTTATTTGGTTATTATTCAACAAATATGGAAGGACCTAGATGTTACATAGCCCTTATTTCTTATAAACTATGAATGTGTTGAATTTATCAAATCCAACCTTTATCATGGCCCTTGTCTCTCTTATTTTTGTAATGGACATGAAAATAAATTATTGCCTTTGACTTTGGCTATCATAATTTGCATCTTCTACTTTCCCTCCCTTCATGAAGTTCCACTTTTGATTTTCTTGATATTTTTTATATGCCTAATCATATGTGACACATGGTAACCTCACATAGGTCACATAATCATTTAATTCATAGAGTGCATAGGTCACCTTTGTGTTTTAAATGTCTTTTGTCTTTGCACAGATTGTTACATGTAAAGTTGTAAATAATTACTTCATAGATATAATTCCTAACTTGTGTCATTATTCATTACCTCACTTTCAATACATTTACATATATTTTTCAAAGCAAACATATTATCCCATTATAACTTAACATTTCATGCCCTTATTTATAATTATAGAATTCAAATTCCTTAGATATGTTAAAATCTAAGAAATCCCCTTCCACCAAGTGCTTATCTATTTTTTATTCTAAGAGTCACTCCTCAATATTTATCTTATTGAGATAAAACCCATGTCAAATGTTTCTAAGGGGATGGATAAAGTATTTGAGGGGATGTTTAAGCCCCCTTCCTTTTTAAGAGAGATCAAGACTCAATAATGCTTGAGTTATAGTCAAATTAAAATTCCCTCAACCTATAACCAAAAATAGGGTAAGGGCGAGGAGGGGTTTAAGTTAGAAAATGGGAAGAAGGTTAGAATTGAGGAATTCCTTATCTCTTATTTGATTTTAAATTCAAACTCTCCCAAAAACTTAAAGCTTAATTGGCTAAAATTTTATTTAAAATGAAAGCAAACTCTTTCAAGTTTAATAATGATAATAAGGACTCTAAGCTAGAATTTGATCCCTTTCACATCCAAAAGTTCAATCCCAACTCCCTTTCTTCAGAAGGTGCTAACAAATGTAAGAAAGGGATTTCAACCTCTATTGTAGACCTTTATAATAAAGTTGAAAGTTTAGAAAATAGATCCAACTTATAATTGAGTATATTGAAATGGTTTTTTTGATGAAAACAATAGGCTTAAAGTGAACATTGATTTTATTCATTATAAAATTTATGGAGATTTTCCTACCCCATTTGTGGACATGCATTTTGATAAAGATCAATGAAACACATTGCAAGATATTTACCACTTGAAGGATCAATCCTCCAACCTTAAGGCCAAAACTGATAAAGTAGAAGGTGAATTAGGCATTATAAATGAAAACCTTTGTAAGATAATGAACACAAGAAGAGACCATAAAAAATTGTGTTAATAGTATTTAAATGCTTCAATTAGAGTTAAGAAAAAGGAAAGAATTTTTGGCTCAAGATGTCCCTACCAAGAGAATAAGGAGCCTTTAAAAGACTCAAGCTAGTAATAATGAGGATCCAAATGATGAATTTTTATAAGGTCACCTCAATACCTGAAGGAGGAGTGGGATGTTGTTTTTATAAATGGTATCTCTTCACCATCAAACGAATATAGTTAATATAATGTTACCTTGGTAGTCATGTTGTTGGTTTTTTATTAATTGTCTGCTTGTTTTAATTCCAAATGTTGTGTTATATATATGATCTCATATTTATTTATTTATTATCTTATCCTTAATTTTCAAATGTAAAAAGGTTTAGGTCATTTCAAAAACCCACTTTTTAATTTTTATAAATAAATCTATTTAAAAAATTGAATTTTCATGTATTAAATTTAATTTGAACTTTCATAATAATATTTTTATATGTCTTTGTTAATGTAATATTAGGTAGTCTTATTTAGGTTATCACATTTACATTTGTATTAACTTTTGTTAATGAGGAAATAAATTTAGAAATTCATGTAAAAAGTTTGCACAAGGTTTTTCTTGATATGGGTTTTTATCATTTTTAAGTAATAAAACAATTTAAATTTAATTTTGAAAATCTTAGTTATGCTCAATGATTTTTATATATGTATGTCTTTAAATCAACTTTATAAATATTTAAGTTAGAATCTCAACTTTGTCATAGTTCTACCTAGTTAGATTAGGTAACTCTTATCAATCTGAAATGAAAAAGTTTTAAACCCCTTAAAAAACAATTCCTTGCATATTTTGAGTGGTTAACACATCTCATATTCTACAATATAATTTATATTTTGATAAACAAATTCATGTGAAAAAACAAAATGTAATACGCAAGGACTAAACATTCATTACATCTTATTTAATAATAAATTATGTTTGTGATTGTGTGTGTGTGTGTGTGTGTGTGATTCAAATAAAATAAAATAAATAAGATATTTTTTTCTTAATATGTCTATTATACAATATTATAAAATATGTTTATCATAATTATTAAATTAAGATAACTAAATAAAATTTAGTGATTTTGTTTTGAATATTAACATATTAACTATAATCACATAATATAAGTTTCTTTTCAATAAATGTGGTGTTAAAAAAATAAAAAATAACATTTCATAATTTTATCTCATTTTTAAGATATATTAAATTATTTTTTATGTTTACCTATTTTTAACCCATTACTTCTTTTCCAAGTCATTTCAATTGGGAAGAGTTCAAAGATTACAAAGGTTATTTTGGCACACAAAATTCTTTTCAACAAATAGTGTTAAAAAATATCTAGAATTTATCTCATTTTGAATTATGTTTAATTATGTGTTATCTTTATTTGTTTTCAACTTGTCACTTATTTTCCTATATACATTTTATTTGGGAAGAGTTTACTAAAACACTTTAATTAAAAAGAAAAAAATATTTCTCTAAATTTTATTTTTAGTTGGGAAAAGCTTACCAAAACACTTTAATTAAAAAGTTTTTTTTTTTTTTTTTTTATTTTATCTCATTTTGAATCATGTTTAATTATGTGTTATCTTTATTTATATCTAACTTGTCACTTATTTTTCCTATATGCATTTTTTTTTGGGAAGAATTTACCAAAACACTTTAGTTAAAAAGAGCTCACATATTTGAAAGATGGGGTGTTTAAAAAACCATTTATCTCAATTTATTATTTTTTACATTGTGTATTATTTATGTTTATGTCATTTTACATATGTATGTTTAATCCATATCAAGATGAGATGACTTCATGAGTAGTCATTACATTAGAAAATAAGGAGACCCACTTAGCACATACACACCATACACATTTATGTTTTATTTCCCTTTCCTTTTACAAGTTCTTATTGAAATGTACTTTTCTTACACTTATTATCATGTTATTAACTAATGAATCATAATATATACATATACATATTCATATTCATATTCATATTTACATTATTATTTTTTTTGGAAAATTGATTTAACCTTTTAGGGTTTCACTAATGTAAATCTTAAGTTAGATTAAAGGTCAAAGTTGACTAAATCAATGAAATAATATGCAATAAATAACCATTGATTTGTTAAAAAATTTGAATTATTTTGACTTTCTTAAAATAGTAATAAATATGTGAAAATAGAGACTTATTTGGAAAGTGGCTATCATAGAAGATCTAAGAGCTAAAAATTGGGTTATGGATAGGTCTGAGTGTCATCAACAAGGTTTCTACGTCTGATTCTTCACTAGACAGTAGTGCCCCACTGGATAGTAGCGACATACATCTCTAGTGTCCTAAAAATGGCACTAATGTCCTCTTTGTATGACTATTCCTATTTTATAGGAAAACCTACACATGTATTTCTAGGTTTTGTTCCTACACGCATGAAACCTAGAAATGTGTATTGTGCCTGGAATATCTGATTTAGTACACAAACCCTGATCCTCCTTAAAAGTATGGCATGAGATTAAAATATGTGTTCATTAGTAAGATAGGTTTGACATATTCAACACCTCATTTTGAAGAGAGTTTCTTACATTCTAATACTCTGAGGAAGGATCAAGCATGATGTAGTTATCTCACCTAGTGCTTGGTACAAGTGCAAGTGAATGCTAGAATGATAGTGGTCTTTAATTCCTCAAGTGTGCTTGAGTTTGAAAATATTTTAAATATGGGCTTAGGTCAGATGTATATGGTAGTGTTAACACTCTAAAATACACCCTAAGAGGAGGTTGTTCAAGCCTACCTCCAAGTTTGGGGTAACATGGGATTACCCCAAGGTTGTGGGTGACCTATGGCTAGGCTAAACCTCTAATTTATGGGGCTAGCTCCCCTGGTACATCCATTGAGATAAAATAACTAAAACCTAATAATTTTTAGGGTGAAAATGGATACAAAAATTCATAAAAGGAAACCTAATCTAAAGATGGTGATGCACCAATATAAGTTATCCAATCTCTTTGACCTCAAACAACACTAATAGATAATACATGAAGTTGAATCACTATCTCCCAAAGATTCTAGGCAATAGTATTTCATATATAGGATGTATTATATGACCATAACATGAAGGTAATGAAGGTAATATATGTTTCAAGACACTTACCAGTCAAACATCCACTGTAAGCTCAACCATTAACACCTTACACACCATATGACCTCCATAGAACCATATACTAGCAATTAGGTGAGGCAAGGACTTTAAAAGGGAGAGAAAACTACTTCATATGTAAATAAAAAAATCATAACACACTAAACAAGTATCAAAGAAGCTGAAACAATCCATATATTAGGCTAAGATGTTTACAAAATACAAATCTAGGTAGAGTTTCCTCATACCCAGTTGAGGGATGGATACAATGGCATTAAGGCCTAAATTTATAGAAGAATAAGAAGGTGAGAGAGGTAAATATGGAGTTTAATTGGAATGTATAGGTTATTAATGACCATAATTTGACTCACACAGTATTTATAATAGTCCCTATGATTCCCTTCATGCATTTTGGTTGGTGGTTTTCAATGAAGAGTGTGGCATAGAAATAAAGTGGTGGAAGTTGATTCAAACCTATTTGACCTTATCCAAGGAATTAGTTCCCAAATATGGTCAATCATCTCTCCATTTTGGTAGTTACACAGGTTTATTATCCTCTAATTATACCTCCATGATGTATTAAGTAGCCTACCATCTCCTTTTGCATGTTGACTAGGCTTAAAAACTGCCCATTCCCCATGATGAACATGAAAATTTTATATCCCTACCTTCATGAGGTAGTTATAAAGGTATAATAACCCTATATTGAGATCTTTATCAGCCCCTCTATCCCATTAGTCCTCCTTTTTGACCATATAGGCCTCTTAGGCAATTAGGCCTAGTAACTTGATGTTAACTATTTGATTGAATAGGAGACCTAAATATAAGCTTAGGAATAGGTGAATAAACATGTTAAAAGTTTAAAAAAGTGTTTCACATCATTACATTTGCCTTATTAAAAGTGTAACCCTATAACTTTAAATTATCATAGCTGATTAGGCCACCTCCCACTAGCACTTACATACTGACCATTTGGTTTAGACTTGTATAAGCCTTTCTAGGATGAACTGAGAGTGTCTTGTGGTTTGAAAAAGTGGAACATGCCTTACAGTACCTTATTTAATTATTTTAAACTCTTTATAAAGTTTTATACCCTAAAAACACCACTAAGCATTTCAAAAATAGAGTTTTTGAGGGGTCTATATAATAGTCTATATAGACCAGTACCATAAACAGGACCTAATTTGAGTGGATCATGTGGTTCAAGTGTTTTCCTAGCGAATATAGGTCATTTTAGTGCAAAAATCTTTAGATTTTCTCCTTTCAAGTTTGTGTTAGGGTTTTGGAAGTCTACCATCTTAAAGATGGTTCATAGAGTACAAGCCTATAATAAAAAACATTTTTCCATGGATCTTTATCCCATAGACCCCTCCAAATATCCTAAAGATATATTGGTCCCATGTAGACTATACGGTGAGATATGAGTGCAAGTTGGCAGACTTCGAGTTCCTTATTAGGCATTATGTGTAGGTTACAATCTTAAGGTTTGCTTATAGAGATGAACTCCCTAATGAATCTCTCTCCTCCATGGATTTTTAGTTCCTATATGTCCCCAACTTCTCCTAATATCACTATATTTGAGTCATTATTCTTGGTGAGATATGATCATTGTAGTAGGTAGCTCAAGGTGGTAGTTTAAGATAATTGAGCTCGAGAGGAGTAATGGGACTCAAATAGCCATTTCCTTATATTACTCTATTTAAAACAACCTTATTATGACCTATATCATAATTTTATACCTATTCAAAACCTTAGGTCTACTTGGGGGGTTTGATATGCCATAAAAAGAAATCTAGGGTTTTCAGGCCTAAGAGTGGTTTTTAGGCCTTATAGGCCTAAACCAACCTTCAGGATCCTGAGTCACTTGTAGGTGAATTTGTGACCTCAACATAATCATAGAATTCCCTGTACCTAATTTCCATCTCTTTCACTTGACCTTAGCTACCCAAACCACTATCCCTATACCCTTGTCTTGTACCCTGTCATGTTCATTATTGTTTATGCCAAGTGCTTGAAACACTTGGAGTTAAAGGCCTAGAAAGTCTATTTCCTCCATTCTTTACTAATTATATATTTGGTACCCTTATTAAATATGTTTCTTATGGTTTCACAACACCCTTTGATTTGGGTCTTCCTTCAACCTTGTTTCTTAAGCTCCATCTATAGTCAAGCCTAGGGTTTTTGCATAACTAGGTGTATGTAGCCATAATGGTTTAATTAGGTGCCTTTTTGCTTCAATAAAAGAATTTTCTCTTCTTAGACACCTATTATGTATCTTCCCACTTCCTCCTCAGGTGTCTATATACTTTTAACAACCCTAAAATATGTAGATGTCTTCCATTTCCATGATAAGTCATACTTATATCAATTTTAGGCCTAATAGGCCATTAAGCTCTCCTTTATCAACCTCAAATGGACTAAAACATTGAATATAGACTAAGAAATTAATGAAACAAGTTAATATAGTTTGATTTCATATTTACACTTCACTTCCTTGTATGTTCCTCACACTCACACTCTCTTACTTAAGTCCTGCCTATAGGTGGTAGTCTTGCCCTTTAACAATGTGAAAGAGTGTATATTTCACCTCATGACAATATTATTTTAATTTATCAACACTCACATAATTATTATGAATTTATTAATCATTTTTTTCCTTGTATAATTTAATACACACTAGTATGGCCCCATTTGTTTAATATGCCTTATTCTTATAATCAGGCATGTAGGTGCTAATTATAGGCCCATTTTTATCATGAGTGTTTTATTTAGGAGGTGACTTGGTGTTTTCTTGACTCCTTGGGTATCACCAATATTATTATGACCTTTAATTATTATTTTTAATCTATTGAATCTCTTCATAATCTCATCACTCTATTAGTACCTCTAACCTTGCAGTCATAGTCAGTATTCCTTCAAAATCTTGATTGAGCCTATCTTTTTAGGTCTTAAGGATGGCTATTGACCCTTGTTTGACCTTTTTGTTACTCTTTTATCTTATTCATATGACCTTATTATTCTCTTTAATTTTCCTTAATATGTTCGATACTCCATCCCAATAACCCTTCACTTGCTTAGTCTGCCTAATAGGCCACTACAATTAGGATTATGAGGGCTTGTCCTTCTAGGGTTGAAGATGAGAGTGGTTATTTAGTATAGGTAAGTGTGGAATGAGGTAAATTCCATATAAAATGACCATAATATGAATAAAATTCATGTTTTGACCTATCTTGATGGTTCTCCATAGTCACTACAAAGACACCATGTTCCACTTGCAAGGAGATCACCTTATACATAATGCATATGGAAGTCATATTAAAACCCATGACTTGAAGGAGTGGTTTTATGACTTAGATAAGTATTTTAGGGTATATAAGGTTTTAATGAACTATAATAAACCCATCATCTACTTAAAACCATCCCTCTCTTCCATATCCATGTCTTGAATGCTCTACAACCTGAAGAGACATTGCCTATAGCTTGTACAAGTGAAAACATAAAGGTTTTCCTATTCTCTAGGGATCACACATGTGAAAAAATAGTGTTTATTTTTGTATATTTACTATTATGTCCCATATAACACACATACAAGCATTGATTTGTAAAACCACTTCAAGGATGCACCAAAATTGTTTCAATTTTAACCCTTGCATAGATGAAGAAGGCAACTATGACTACTTAAGTTCCTAATGTTTGTTCATAAAGTATATTCCATGAATTTTTAGAATAATTCCAAGAATTAAAAGTTAATTATTCCTCATTCTTCACAGAGTCTTGGATCTTCACCTTCTCTCTCCTATACGGACTGAGCACAAACTTGAAGTGTTATCCATGGCTGCCAAACAAGATGATGGAAAGAGGGAAAAAATTTTTGGAAATTTTTATTTTTAAACTCAAATATATCTTCAATTTATCCCTACACTTATTACCTTTTGAAAATTTATAACTTCCTCTCACCTTGACCTATCTGTACAAGTTTGTACAAGCTTGAAACTCCTACAAAACCTAAAACTTTCCTTTATTTTCTCAAGTTTCAAACCATGAAATTCCATTCGAGGATGGGAGGATGGAAAACAAAGTTCAGATGAAATTTAAAAATAGATTTTACTATTAGGTAAGTTTAAAATACACATTTCCACACATGTGGGGCCCATTTGGTGGATTAAAGATGGGTTTGAACTCTAAAATGGACCCCTTTAAGCATGAAACACCTTATTATGACTTAGAATGTTTATTAAATATTTTAATACCCTTAAAAACTCTAAAATATATTCTATAAATGAATTTATAACTATAAGTTTTGTCCAAAATACATGTTTGAAGGGTACATTTGATGTCTTAGTGAGCTAAATAATGCTTGAAACAGGCTTGGATGAGTATACCATAGAGAATGACCTTAGATACATCCTAGACCTCATGTTATGATTCAAAAGAGGCTTGGACACACCTATATCATTCTGATAAATATCCTATCACAAGAAGTGGCTTAAAATAGGCCTTCAACCATGAGAACTAGAAACCTTAACTTTGTCAGATTACCTTAACTTTTGCTAAGAGACCTTAACCTTGTCAAATAGAGCTCAGACCATTCTCTAGACTTCATAAGACATTTTGACACTCTTATACTCATTCAATGACCATCATGACCACTTATTTCATCAACCAAAGACCTCAAATCAAGCTATGAAATATGATGATCTCTATAATCAAGCTCTAGCACATACCATGACACCTCTAACAATGCAAAAATGCTTACAAAAGAGACCAGATATGGCACCATCATGCATGAAGATCACCATGTACAAGCTTGGATGGGTGTCATGGAAAATATTTTTGATTATAGGAATTATCATTTGGCATAGGAGGCCAAATTATCAACATATTTGGCGACTCATATGGGTTGACTAGCATGTTGGTCAAGAGAACCCACTATCTCTCCATAGCATTCATGACTCATACATGGAAATATGACTTGGATAACCATCTCCTTAGACTATAAATGAAATCAATAACCTTAGAAAACCTCTTTAGGGACTACAACAACAACCTCAAAAGGAAACAACACCTAACACCTAAGAAAATAACAAGACATTAAAGTAACTAATGCAACAAACTACACTTGTATTGACACACTTATTTGAAACAAGACAACAATCTACTAGAAACAACTAACCTAAAACCAAACTCCTTTCTCCTCTAGGATAATATGGGAAGCTCCTTTGATCATTATGACACCATGATTTTAGATTACCATATGATGACTAGAGTCTAATTAGGTACTATTCATTGAATGAGAACTTCCACTTATATCTAGGGATGTTGGCATGCTCATGGACTCTTTTAGAAAAGTAACTAGACCTTCTTGCTCCATTATTAGGTGCATAGGTTGGCTATATGAATCAATTAACTATTCATATTCATCCCATACTTCTCTACTCTACATGAACAAACTCAATTATGCCTCAATCATGGTCTACCATTGATCAAGGTAAATAGTTTGAGGTGGTTCTTATAGAATGTTTATAGGGTTGACTTCCAAGAGAGATGCATCTTGTTTCATGTAAACTTAAGGCCAAAAGGGTTCAATTCCATTATTAAAGAATAAATATACATATATAAATGGGATGATGGGATGATATCATTATTTTAAGACCTCAAATAAGTCATCTTCACATGAAACAGTCCCTTGGGATGGAGTGGTTGGAGGGTTATCTTCCTCTTGTTTAATGGAGTTGTCTTTCTCAATCTAAATCAGATCATGGCATGTTTCAAGTAGAGATTAGCTTATTATTATGACATCAAACAATTCTCTTGACTGATCTTCATACAACTCAAGTTTACTTAGACCTTCTTTAATTTAGATAGTGGTTGATGTAGGAGAAGGCATATCACATTAGGAGAAGCCATTGACTGAGATATATGTTCATTTGAAAGTTTGACTTCTATAGTTAGGTAAGCTTCAAATTCAAGTCTCAACTAATCAGAGATCTCCTCAAGGTGATTGGGAAGTGAATGGCCTTACAAGGTCTAATCCAAACCATAAAATTTAGCCCTCTCAACACACACTTCTTCCCTACTTTGAATAGTTTCTTAGATGGATCTCCAAATAGGGAAGGCTTGAGGAGCCTATGGGGAACTTGGAAGGTTTTGAAATTAATTTATTTGAGACCTTTAAGGAAGGAAGTGTTGCTTAATAGAGGAATGATGTGGGGTGGAGGAGAGCACATGAGGCTGGTAAAATTGGATTTGATGCCCTTCATGGACTACTAGCTTCTCCTTTATGATTGAAATTAGACCACCTAATTCCAGCATATCACTATTGAGCCCTGAATGATACTATCTCATAATATATGCCCAATCCTTCTTAGCTTGTTGTAATTAATCTCTCATATTCTTAATAATATACCTAGGAACCTCTTAACCATACCCTATTTGTGTTTTAATTCTCACCATGTGTCTCTTATATCCCAATAAGGTTTGATTAAGGCTTGAAATGGATTGGTTTGAGACATGGCTAGGATTATTATGAGTATCATGATGTCACCAAGGTTGATTAGGAGGATAGGTAGGCTACGAAGGAGGTGGATAGGGATCACAAGGGGGGTAAGGGTGGTATTTTTGATAGTAAGAAGGACCATAGGGTTGATGTTGTTGACAGGGGTTAATGTAAGATTGGTAAGGCTCAAGGTGAGGTAGGCATAGGTCATAAACCTACTAATAAGGAGGTCTATATGAAACATTATTTCCTAGAATCTTTGGTAGATAGTGATTTATCTTTATGTATTGTCCATTAGTGTTGTTTGAGGTCAAAGAGACTGGATAACTTATATTAGTGCATCACCATCTTTAGATTAGGTTTCCTTTTATGTATTTCTCTATCCCTTTTCACCCCAAAATTTAGTAGGTTTTAACTATTTAAACTTAATAGATGCACCAGGGGAGCTAGCCCCATAAACTAGAGGTTTATCCCAACCACAGGTCACCCATAGCCTTGGGCTAAGCCCATGTTACCCAAAACTTGGAGGTAGGCCTAAACAACCTCCTCCTAGAGTGCATTTTGGAGTGTTAACAAGTAGTATATAGAAGTAGGGAAGAATAAGTATTAATAACCTTGATTTTGCTAAACTTTTTTCTTATTTGAATAGGTTTTTTGCATTTGTTTTCCATCTAGTGGATAGAGGTCTAATAGTTTTATATTTATAGTGATTCATAGCTTATGTAGATAATAAAATGTACTTAGGTCGACCTTAAGAGGGGTACGCATTTGAAAATATATTTGATTGAGATAGCTAGGGTAAGAGACACTAGCACCAAGTTGGGGACACTAGCATCATGTGGCTCTAGTGTCCTTAATGTGGTGCTAGTGTCCAACTAGCAAACTCCTAGGCACAATGGGTTGGGATCTAGGAATATAGTTCTAGGATTGTGTTTGAGCTAACAGAAGATGTATGTGGTCTACATAATTGCCAAAAATGTGTGGAAAAGGATCTAGGATATGTCTAGGACTAAGCTAAGAATAGTATATCTCAAGCAACACTCTTAGCATCCAAATACCACTTTTAGGTGATTACATTCCCCCCCCCTCCTTATGCTAGAAATGTAGCAAAGCAAAATGACTGGTATAAATAAAAAAGAAGCATACCTGGACTTACCTATGAAGTGAAGCCTATGTAGTGAAGTTTGAGTATGTGGAGTTGGGTTTGTATATGTGAAACATGATCCAAAGTAATGACCTATAATGAAATGTACAAAAAATCAATCCTTACTTAAAATATTATCAAAAGTAAAAGACTATGTTGAATAAATTAACTGAGTAAATATGAGTAAAGAGAAAGGAAAGATGAAATAAATGAATACACCTCATTGGGTACATGAACCAATAGATGAACCTAGTGATAACCTATGTGTGTGAGTGTACATAGTGATCAAATCATTGAATAGTTTGGACTGAGTTGATATCTTGCTCAATCTTTATATGTGGCTAGCTCAAGAACTCAATCTAGTTTTGACTCCATCATTGCCCACCCTTGCTTGGTGGATCATGACCTATGATTAGCTTGGATAAGACTGTAAGTATGTATAACCCTCTCATGTGGGTGGCTCAATAACTCAATTAGGCTATGACTCTATCATTTCCCACCTATGTGAAGTAGATGCATAAAAAACTAAACTACACAAAGTGCTCAAATTATCTAATTGGGTATATATAACTGTTTATGTTAGCTCTGCAACCACTCATGTACATTAAGTAGATCTAAGCCACTTGGGAATGCCAACCTCTATAGAGGGGGTAATGCATGAAACTAATGACAACATGGAATATGATAGTAAGTGTATACATCATATAGGATGACATGGAATTTTCCATTTCATCTAATCAACCTATGTATAACTAAGCATATGAAAACTATGTGTCACACAAATGCCCCCTATCTAATATCTGAGTATACTAATTTTAGATTAAGTATGTAATAACTATATTTGTGTATTTGAAATGAATGTGGGAATGATCATGTTGTGCATGATGGCCCCAATCTAAGAAACTGATATGAATATGAGCTAAAATGAGTGTATCTAAGTAAAATCTAAGCATAATTATTAAACCTATGATTATATGTATGAAAATTTATATTGTACCTACTATACTATTCTGGCTAATATGGAGTGCCTTGAAGTTAGAACTATTGGACAGTAGTGCCATGTAGTAGATAGTAGCAGGTTATGGCACTAGTTTCCCAATCTAGGTGATAATGTCTATTTGGTTTGAAATTTGAGTGACTAAACTAATTTTTGAGTCCCTATTTTATCCTATGTTTGACATGTGTCTAGTTTTTGAAATTGAGCCTGTGTATTGAAAATAGTCTGCGAATAGAAATGTAAGAGCCTAATCTCTATGATAAACCCTTATGAATTCCCCCTCTTTTGAGTTGTAGTTGTCGAACCTATGTAAGAACTATCCTCAAAGAAAATAACTCTATAAAATGTGTTATATGGAGCATATATGATAAATGTGTGATATTCGAATATAATGTGCAAACATAACATCAGAATGTAAAAGTATCTAAGTATAAGTATGTATTGTAAGATGTATGTTTTAATCTAGAATTATAAAAGGTGTCAATAGAGATATAAATAATGTGTATAACAATAAATTTATATCTACCTAGGGGGATGGGGTATGATGTACATCACGGCACCCAATTAAGATGGGTGGATGCATGAGGTCCCTCATGGCATAAAAAATTGGTGTGTGTAACAAGCAAAGACAAGTGTTATGGTGAAGATGCGTATAAGAAATCATACATGAAAAACACATTAGGCACGTAAAAGTAGGCCAAGGGGCCACATACAAGGGACATGTGCACATGTCACTAAATTTGAGAATAGAAAACATATAATGACATGTTTAAATGTCCACATATGCAAGCAACAATCAATTTGGCTTAGATCCACATAGAAGGACATGTTCAAATGTCTACATATACAATCAAGAAAGCACACATAATGGACATTTGCACATGTCCAAGGCATACATACATATAAGTGGCATAGAGCCAATGAATAATGGCATATTCAATGCCCTCTAAATAGAATAAGCATAGGAAACATAATCAAGTCTATACTAGGAAATCTATAAATGAAAACATGTATAACTATGTAGTAAAAATTTATGTAAAATATAGGATGTACATATGTTGAGTATAAACTAGTGATAATTGGAAAAAAATCTGAGCATAAGTAGCAATGATCAATATCAAGTTATATCAATGCGTAAATTAGAATGTATAGAATGTATGGATAGAACCCGGTAGTAAAAACTATATATGAGATGCCCTCAAATGGGAGGATGTATCAAATTAATAAACTTAGATAGGTATATATTCCCCCAGTGGGTAGATGATAATAAGTCTAGATCGGTGTAGTAGACCAGAGTCTTATATGTAATCTGCAAGCACTCAAGTGAAGCATATATGTATGATAAAACTGACTATACTAAGATAGCTAACATATGTAATATCTAACAAGTATGAGAAATGTAAACATAACAATGCATACAATCTATAAATTTTATGTTTTCTAAGTAATATTTGAATGTTTTTTATGTTTTTGACATTTTATATTATTTTTGTATTTTCTGGAAATATAAGCTATGTACAAGCAAATGTAGATAAAATATGTATAAGGAGTGAGAGAGAAGGAAGTATGTACAATAGGGTAGGAACCATAGTAACCAATGAGTCTCATGGGGGACTCACTATCATCATGACCTATGTTGAATAAGGGAACTATGATCATGAAATCTATGTGAAAGGGCAATTGTGATCCCATAATTTGTTGTGTAGATTAATTTATATCTAAATCTACCTATGTAGTGATGTTATGAATTTTTGGTATTGATTTTGATGCCCTATAAACTATAGGGGTCTTATAAACCCATATGGTAGAAGAAGAATATATAAGTGATGTAGGTGCCCTATGTTGATAACCCCTGGAACATAATAGTACTAATCTCATCATAAACTTAGTAGAAGAAGGTCCTCTAAAATTTGTGGCATATTGTTGGTGTAAGGGTCTCTCTAATAATGGTCTATGTGGGAGAGAATGTGTACATGTTGATACCATAACAGTAGACCTCACTTGCACTAGTAGATTTACTAAAATTTGTGATGTATGCATAGGATATGTACTCTCAGCTATAATTGATAATCATGAAATATCTAGTAATGGTGTTAGAACTGTAACTAGTGTCTTTGCTAAAACTGTGACTAGTACCTATGCTAGAACTCCTTATGGGATGGGTGAAGTATACTCATATGGAACACCCTCAATTCTGACCACCTAATTTTCATAAATATACTTCAATCATCAATTTACTATAGATGGGATGGTTTGGAGCTGATGTAACCATGGCCTACCCAATAGTATATCGAATATACATGCACTAAGTACTACTAGGAATCAAGTGGCTATATATACTGGTCCAACTTATAATAGAAGCATAATCTCCCCAATGGAGCTCTAGACATGGCCAATAAAACCACTAATGACTATATCTATAGGGAATATATCTCACTCTATGTATCTCAAATGTTGTTGTCAACCATAACACTTTGGATAGGATGGTGGTCTATGTATGCTCATATAAAGAGTGCATGTAGATCTAGATCATCATCCACAATCTGCTACTCTAATAATGTGATAAGTGGTCTAGGTAGCACTATAATATGGTACATGTTAATAATTTTATGCAATGAATGTGCCTCCTTTATAACTATGTGATATGAATTTGGTGGTGGATGTGCCTGATATGTATAGTGAATAACAAATGTGCCCCTACCTCATTTGTTGTATTCTTTAGGAATGGATCCAAAAATATCTTTAATGCCTTAGACTCTATTTTTTGTGATTTTAGTGTCTCTGTGGGTGTGCCCACATCAATAATATTAGCCTCAATTAGATCTTGTATCTTGTGCTTTAAGCTTATGCATTTGTTTGTTGTGTGCCCTGGTGCCCTATGATACTCATATAATGTATTTGAATCATAGTTCATTGGAAGAGGTCATGTTGTATCAACCTATTTAATGGGAAGGATAGATATGACATTGCATTCTAAGAGCTATTGTAAAACCCATGCTAGTGACACTGTAAAGTTAGTGAAAACTCTATACTAAGGAGTGGATAAAACCAATCTAGGAGATGGCTCAGAAGTTGCATTGACTATGACATTTTGATCATTTTTATTCTTTTTTTCCTTTACCTTGTATGGAGGTTTGTTTTAACTCTTAATATTTTATTTTAATCCATTTATATACTTGATTTTTCCCATTGATAAGAGTTAAACCTCTCTTTCCTTGACTGTGTGGTATAAATCAGTATATGTAGGAAACTTCTTAAATAAGATAGCTTTGTGTAATGATGGTAAGATAATTTGTTTAAATATGTCATGAAGCTCTCTATCTACCATGGGGCTAGTCAATTTGGATAATATTTTCTTGTATCATAAGATATAATCTATGATAGGCTCATTCAACGTTTGCTTTAATTATGTCACTTATGCATATGATATCTTATCAGTGATGTTGATACAGAAGTGTGTTATAAACATGTTTAGCTAAAGGATTGAATGACATGATAGATTGATTTGGTAAGTCATAAAACCATTATAAGTCATAATCCTTGAGACTGCATGGAAATAACTTCATAAAAATCCAATCAGTAGACACATAGTTTAAGCATGTTATGTGAAAAGCTTTGAGATGATGCTCTGGGTCACCCTTGATATCATATAATGTAAGCTTAGGTTCCATGAAACTAGAAGGAAAGGGAGTTGTTGCTATGTATTGTGACAAAGGAGTATGTAATATAATGTTATAATCCAAGGCATGTGATGGTCTAGTAATTCCCTTCTTGAGATGTAACATCTTAGACTACAAAGTATGAATCTCATACATAAGGGATTGTACACCTAGAGTGGAAAAACTATCCACAAGAGGATTAGTTGCCATTGATGGTTATTGAATTACAATTTTAGGTTGTGCTAGCTAAGTTGGTTGAGTTGGCCCCGTTGGAGGTGTAACAACATTATAAATTAGGAGGGTTGAAGATTGACCATTATTTGTTTTGCTCTTGATTTCCAATATGTCCTATAGGATTTTTGCATGATCAAGAGGTTATTCTTGAATTCTATCTCTGAATATTTATAATACCTCATCTTTTTTCATGATTATGTTATCATTTTTAAGTGGAGGGAGAGTGTCCATATTCTCAATGTATATATCATCTTGATCTTTGTTGTATTATTCATCTTCAAATGCATTATCATTGAAATCCACATAATCAAGGTGTGAAGGATGTATAGTTGGAGTTATGATAGGTTCCTTATCCATGTTATAGGCTTAGATAGCAAGAATATGAATATGCTCTATAGGATTACCACCTAGTCGAGCACTGATTCTTAATGGAAAAGAGATAGGATTTTTAGATGGCATATAATAAAAAAAATAGAATAGAGCTATTAAAATAGACTATATAAACTCTAAAAATTTGAAAGTAGATAATGAAAATAGGAAAAAAAAAAAAAAGGATACAAACCCCAAGATCATCTAGGATTAGGGTTTTTTGAATTTAGGGTTTCTTTAAAAAAATTACATTATATTTATAAATTAAAACCCTAATATGAAATTGATTTAATTATATAGGTTATGCCAAAAAATTATAAAAATAGAAGTATGTTGTTTTACTCTATTTTTCTCATCATTTCTTAGTTTATGAAAGTAGAAGTAAAACTGCAAGAAAGGGGTGTGTACGAATACCTAGTTGAAAGTGCAGGCATGTTGATATCTAGACAAAGTGAGAGCTCCTCTTTAGTTGGGGAGGAAGACTTAGAGTAAGAAAGTACTAAATGGAATTTTTTGGCTAGACAATAAGATGGGGGGATTGCCTAGCATAGGCTAGATCCAAAAAAGTAACAACTAGTTAAGATGGCTATCAATCCCCTTTTTGATAAAATTTTGGATTAAAAAAATGATACTTGCATATAATAAATTTGTTCCCAAAACTAGTCACTCATTTTTGTGGACAACCTGTTGACCATTTTGGTCCTGCATGCCAAAAATGGTCTCTTTATTTCTCAAAAATGCTCTGAGTAATCAATTTATTCAATTACACAAGACTTTTTGGCAAAGGAAATCGCTCATTTTCAAAGGGTTTATAATCAGGATAATGAACAAGGTTCAAAAGGTGGGTTTTCACAAGAAAAAAAATTAAAACACTTGAAGGCATTTCCTAAAAAACTGATAAGGATGGTTCAACATCAGGGTTCAATGATATGAAATGAACTATTTAGACTGAACATAGTTGCATTGAACTTTGAACCATTGAACTCCGCTAAAAAGGTTCAAGCCAAAGGTTCAAGCAGAAGGTTCAAGCGGAAGGTTCAAGTAGAAGGTTCTAGTAGAAGGTTCAAGTGGAAGGTTCAAGTGAAAGGTTCAAATAGTTGATTCAATGATACATTGAATTCATAAGAAGACTTAGTGAACATGACTCTTTACAAAACATAAAATATTGAACTATTGAACCATTGAACCGTTGAACCATTGAACCGGTGAACACTAAAAGATGGTTCAAGGTTGAAAAGGTTCAAGCGAATAGTGGCATCCTTGCAGATGTCAAATTTAGGACAATAGAATAACCATTGGTTTTCAAATGATGCAGACCTAAGGACAAACTCAACGGACCCGCTGAGAAAGGAGCTAGAGAAGCCAGCAAAAGGCGAGAAGATAGCCCCAAGAGCTCAGATCACCAGGAAGAGACAAAATATAGCAAGGAAAGAGGGAAAAAAATAGAGAATCCAAAAGCATCAGCAAAAGAGTTATTCTAGTGGGTGGAACAGTCCACCAAGTGGTTATCAAAGAGCGTAAGCATTCAATGGTGCGACCCATTTTTCTTCAATTGAGTAAAGATGAGTGGATAGTCATGTAAGTATCATAAAGAGGAGCAGCCTTGCCTTTCAGAGGACCAGGAAACCCATGCTTTTGAAGAGACATTTGATATGATTTAAATACCATAATCAAAGCTATTAATATGCTTCAGCATGGACCCTTCACAAGACTTCCTCTTTCTAATGCATTCAATGCAGCATGGGCCATTTTGTGGAAAGAAGCACCATAGTCTTTCTTTTGGATGATATATATTGTAATCTCTCATTTTTGAGGAAGAAGGATCTCTCAGTTATTGGAATCAAAACTCTCCCCAAATTGAAAGGCATTTTTGAGACTTTGAGCTTAGATTGTTAATCAAATTTTATCAGGTGAATGAGAAATCAAGTGACCTTTCAAACTTTGTGTTGAAATAACTTGTGTTATGTAGGAAATTATTCTTATGTCCTTTTCCTAAATATAATCTTATCCATTTGATCAAATAAGCAGAGTGAAAATAATTTGGGAGATGTTCTGAAGCTGATTATGGAGACTTTATGCTACCATAATAGTCTTCAATTTGTGTTTTAGTGTCTTAGAACGAAGGATATTGGAAAGGCTTTGAACTACCTTTATCTTTTGTAATCATATGCTTTGTTATAGTTTTTGGTGTAGACTTTGGGATGCACCTCATTCTACTATGATATAAGTCATAAATCAGTGAAAGAAGCAATGAAAGACTTTATGCTTTCATGGGTTTCTTATGGATTCAATTATTACCCAGGAAGTTTTCCTTTTGTTTTGTGAACATCATTTCTGAAAAAAGAGAAATGGATGATATAATCTCACTCGTGAATTAGTATTTAGTATAGGTTAAGTTTGTGATAGTTTATAAGGAGCCTCCCCTTATTGAGATGAGAGATTTATCTCATTACACTATAGTTGATATAACCCTTTTATCTTCAGTTAGTTGATGAAAAAATATTCACCCAATAGTTTTTGGTGACTCTGTTGGGGAAGAACACATAATTTGAAGATTCACACTTCAAATTGAAGAATTTTCAATTCTTTTCCATTCTACATTTTGGTAGATCCATGGTATACATGAAGCCAGAGAGCTTAGGGTATTGTTGATCCTGTATTCAAGTTTATGCAGAAAAATAGTTTTGATCTTTCTCCTCCATGATCTCACCTTCAGTGAACTAAGAGTTTTCCTCCTACCAACATCAGGTTTCTAATACTAGGTGAAGCTTTTCCTTCCTCTACTAGTAGAGCTTTGTCTATACATACTCCATAAAATTTTGTTATCCCTCCTTTCAATTGTCATATCATGGCAATCCAAGGCCCTTGGGGTAACACTTTTGCCCCCCTAAATCTAACCCCACCTTTACATAAACTACCTCATAGTTCAAGAAAGAATTTTCCCAAGTTCTATGGTGATGGGAAAGTTCATCCTGATGAGCATATTGCAGCTTTCTACATAGCCTGTGGTGTGATAGGCATTGAATATGAAGATATAGTGATAAGACTGTTTGTAGAAACATTACAAGGCATTACCACATATTGGTTTTATCATCTTCAAGCTCATATTATAACTGACTAGAACACTCTCAAGGTCAAGTTTGAGGCTAGGTTCAAACCCACAAAAGATGCACATGCCTTGTTGGCTCAGCTTATGCAAATGAAGGAGCCTCATGAGTCTATGTGAGACTTCATCGCTAAATTCAATAAGCTGAGGAATAGGATTTCTACAATTACTTAGCCAACACTAGAAAATCTTAAGTGCTTCTTCATCAATTCTCAATTTCCCAAAGTGATTTTTCTATTATGGTGGGTTGGCCATTTAGATCTTTTTTTAGCTCAAATTTTGGCTACCAAGGTTGAAGATGATCTTATCCTTGTAGGTAAGATAAGAAGAGATCCTAATAGAAATAAATTTTCTTCATCTGTTGAAAATTATTCCATAAGCACCACTAATCTTATGGTGCAAAAGTTAGTGAATGAATTGTTAGCTCTAAAAAGGCAAGTGTCCCAAGGTATGTCTGCTCCTCTTTATCAGGATATACCAAGGAGGACATTTCCCAACCATTCATATCTAGGCAATGCTACCAAAAATCAAGGGCAACCCAATCATCTTCCTCCCACACAGGGGAAGCATGCCATTGAAGTAGCACCGGTGAACTCAGCAGTCAGTTATTATGACATTGAACATGATTTCTCTTTCCAATCTGAGTTGGACCAAGAAGAGGATGCTAATCTCTTCATAGAAGGAGAAGAAGAATTAGCTGGTGACTCCAATATTGGTTTTCTGAATTACCAAGATGAAGCTAGAAAAAAGGGAGAAGTGTTTGATGGAGCATATACTATTTTTACTAGGTCCCAAAACTAGTCAACTCAACAAGTTGATAGGGGAAAAGTAGTAAAAGAACCTCAGCTAGTGATCTTGATTGCTAAAAGGGGAACTTCACTGCCTTTTCAATCAAAGGACTTGATGATCAATAAGAACGTAAGTACCTCAAACAATCCTATACCTTCTACTTTTATTCCTCAAATCAGTGCCACATCAAATAAAAATTAGAGTGATGGACTTCCTTCCTCTTTTTCTAGTTCATTCTAGTTACTTGACATAATTGATCATGATAGGAATACCAAGATCTAAATGTCTGAGTTTGAGTACTTACAAGCCAACCCTGAGCAGTTGGATAGGTTGGTTGAATGCATAAAAAACAAAACCGTCCCTATAGGACAAGATTTTTCAAAAGTGACTCATGATCCCCCAAAGAACAAATCCACCCAAAATAATCTTGTCGATACTCCTCTTGTTGCCCCTAGGAAAATAGAACCTTTCTATGTTTCTCTATTGATAAATGGTCATAAATTGAGCAATTGTATAATAGACTCTGGAGCCTCTGATAATGTTATGTCTACCAAGGTAGCAGATTCCCTCAGTCTTACCTTAACTAATAATTTTGGGAGATGTTTCTCCATGGAAAATAAGCAAGTACCACTTTTGGGTCAAATCAAAGATGCCTAATTTGTATTTGCGGCTTTTCCAGATAAGAGGATTAAGATGACAATCCGAGTGGCTGATGTTCTAGCTTATTATGGCATTTTACTCAAACATAATTTTTGTAAAGATGTAGGTGAAGAGTTGAACATGGATCTATCTGAAGCAAGGATACCTATTAAGGTCATAATGCAAAAGTTGCTTCCTGAGAAAGAGTCAAAATATATTGTTACTCAAATGTCAGACCTTAAAGCTCAAATTTTTTTTGAGTCCTCAGGAATGGGTAATTATTTTCTATCCACTAAAGATGTTTTTAGCTCATCAGATGAATGTTCATTGGGTGAAAATTCAAATAATTTCGACAAAAAATTAGAAGAATTTGTAGAGAAAATTTTAGGTAAAAAAGGGTCTTCCCTCACTAATGAAGAGAAATCTTTAAGAAGATCAAATTCTAATGATGTTTAGATTTTAGAATTTGATGGCAGCTACTCTTCTACCAGTTCTAGAGCCAAAATTGTTTTGATATCCCCTCAAGAAAAAATCTTCCCTTACTCATACAATTTGCAATTTGGCAACACCAACAACACCACCGAATATGAATCATTGTTGCTCAGATTAAAAGCTACTCATGCTAAAGGTGTTAAAATTCTCCATGCCTGGAGAGATGCTAAATTGGTGGTTTATCAAGTGAGAAGTCTGTACCAAACCAAAAATGAAAGACTACAACATTATCGCAATCTTGTATGGGATTGCATTGAAATTTTTGATGCTTTTAATATTCTACAGTGCCAAGAGAGTTTAATGATCATGCAGATTCATTGGCTGTCTCTGCAACCCTCATGGTTCTTCATAAAGATTTCAAAGGGAACAAGTACACTATTGAGCTGTTCTTTCAACCAAGTGTACCTAATAATGCTGACCATTGGTAGGTGTTTAATGGTGATAATCAAATTATCATTTTTTTGGAAAAGATGGATAGTTTTGAGGAGCTTTATTTTGAAGGTAGTGACTCTCCACCATGGGAATCAGTTCCTGAAAGAGATGCACAAACTGGTGAAGAGTTTCTTCAACTCAAAGGGAATAAAATCCCAAAAGGTTTGGTTTCTCTTGAGAAGCTATTTGATAAGCATGACAGGTATATCAAGCAGCAACAAATGGATTCAAGTTTCTTTAAAGAGTTCGATCAAGTAAATTTGAGAATGGAAGAAAATCCCAAAATGGTCAACATTGGGAAATGTTGTACTACTGATGAAAAGCTCAAATTAATTACTCTTCTTCACCATTACATTGATGTTTTGGCATATTCTTATGATGACTTGAAATCTTTCAGGCTTAAAGAAATTTGACATGAAATTCCCCTTAAGATTGGGTCAGTACCCCACAAATAGAAATAGAGGAAATACAATCCCAAATTATCAGGTACTATCCTTTTAGAGATTTAGAAGATGTTGAATGCCAGAATAATTTTTTCAATTCACTATTCCCCCTGGATCACGAACATAGGTCCTGTAAGAAAAAAGAATAGAGAAATTCCTGTTTGCATAGATTTCAGGAATCTCAATCAGTCTTCTTTAAAGGATAACTACCCTCTACCCATCATGGATCAAGTATTTCAAATAGTAACTAGCTCAGGAATGTTATCAATGTTAGATGGTTTTTCCAGATATAATCTTGTAGAAGTTAATGAAGTAGATCAACATAAAACCGCTTTCACTACACCTTGGGGCATGTTTGCATATCGCAGAATGTCTTTTGGTTTGATCAATGTTGGCGCCACATTCTAGAGAGAAATGGACCTTACCTCCAAAGATGAATTAGGGAATTTCATTATGGTGTATCTTGATGACTTGACTATTTTCTCCAAACATCGTCTTGATCATGTGCATCATTTACAACAAATGCTAGAACGTTGTCGGCAAAATGATATTTTTCTCAATTCAAAGAAGTCAATTTTTGGGGTTACAGAAGGTAAACTTATCAAGCACATTATATCCTGAGAAGGCACAAAAATCAACTCAGAAAGAGTCAAATCTATCCAAAATCTTAGTCTACCTGCTAGTAAGACTGCAGTTCATTCTTTCTTTGGAAAGGTGAAATTTATACGAAGGTTCATTCCTGAATTCATAGAGAAAACTCACCACATTGTTGACATGATGAAGGGTAAAGCTAATTTTCATTGGACTACAGAAAGCAAATTAGCATTTGAATATATCAAGGAGGCTATTGCTCATGCCCTGATCTTGATTTCTCTAGATTATGCCAAAGACTTCATAATATACAGTTATGCTTCTAAACGAACCCTTTTAGCCATTTTGGTTCAGTAGAATGAAGAAGGTGTAGAATCTCCCATATCATTTATGATTTTCCCTCTCAAAGCTCACAAATTAAAATATTCAAATATGGAGAAGCATGCTTATGTCATGGTTAAGGTGGTAAAACATTTCTTATTCTATATCTTGAATTCACATACTATTGTTCTAGTGTCTGATACAATAGTAAAGTCTATTTTAACTCAACAAGAGTTTAGTACTAAAAGGGGAAATTATATTTCTAAGATTCAAGATTTTGATCTTGATATCAAAATTACTAAGTTGGTGCAGGGAAGAGGTCTCTATCAATTAATTGTTGATAACGTACCAAAAGAAATAGGACATGAAGAAGTAGAAGTTGAAGACATGCCAACAGTTCTTTTTTTTCACTACTACTGATGAGTGGTACTCTAATATCACTCATTTTCTTGCCTATAGTGAGTGTCCTACTCACATGTCTTATAAATAAAAAATAAATGTTAATTTGAAAGTTGTTAACT
The DNA here is from genome assembly GCA_037957365.1 of Torreya grandis. Classification (NCBI taxonomy): domain Eukaryota; kingdom Viridiplantae; phylum Streptophyta; class Pinopsida; order Cupressales; family Taxaceae; genus Torreya; species Torreya grandis. Next base: position 1,550,934 of record JARHVA010002347.1, on the reverse strand, counting down.
ATGTCCTATGGGACAACAATTTGTACAAAAGGAGCCTTGATGGGGTATTTCTTCATTGCATGGATAAAGCGCAATAGAGTAAACTTTCAGAGTCTTTCTATAATTTGGCTTGTGGAGGACATTTTTTTTCACCCATGAATTCTCATAAGATTCTATGAGCTAGATACTATTGGCCTGCACTATTTCAAGATGCATACAATTGGGTACGTAGGTGTGAGTTGTGTCAACAGTTTGTTGGGAAATCCAAGTTGGCCGCATCACCTCTCAATCTGGTGGTGATTGAAGAACCTTTTCAAAAATGGGGTATTAATTTCATTGACACCATGAACCCATCCTCAAGTTCCAAACACAACTATGTTCTCACCACAACAGACTATTTTACCAAGTGGGTGGAAACCATTCCAGTCAAGCATGCTACTTCGAAAGTGGTATGTAATTTCCTTAAGAAAAATATTGCTTCCCGATTTGGGGTTCCAAATAAGATTATAACAGACAATTCCACTTGTTTCTCTTCTCATGAGATTACTAACTTTTTCTATAATCATGGGATTATTCTTTCCCACTCCTCAAAATATTATCTGCAATGAAATGGTCAGATGGAATCAAGTAACAAGAATCCGGTTACTATTATCAAGAAACTGGTAGATGACAATTAGAGAACTTGACATAAATCATTATTTGATGCTTTATGAAAAGATAGGATTTCACCTAAAAGGTCAATAGGTATGTCACCATTTCAACTTTTGTATGGTCTAAATGTGGAATACCCATTACCTTGGAACTACCAGCACTGAAGTTGGCAAAGGCGATAAAAGATTCAACTTTTGAAAATTCTATTGATAAAAGAATCATGTACCTGACTGAGTTAGAAGAGTAATGAACTATGGTAGTGGACCATATTACTGAACATAAAAATTAGGTAAATAAACCCTTCGACCAGAAAGCAAGGATTCATGAGTTTCAAATTGGAGATCAAGTCTTGTTATGGGACAAGAGGAGAGAACCAAAAGGAATGTATGAAAATTTTGATTCCTTATGGAGAGGTCCATTCGCCATTCATCAATTTAGTGGTGAAAATATTTCTTGCTAAAATATCAAGATGGAATGCCATTTTCACTGCTCACAGTGGGCAGCATCTAAATCACTTCAATCCTTGAAGCATCAAATAAGTTCATTTGTACACTTGTATAGTCTTTGTTTGTTTTGTGTTGTTCATTTAGTTTTTGGCATATTTCTCTTTTTGGGTGGCTTGACTCCATGGCCCAATGGCATGGATTAAGGCACTTAGAGTCTGGGTTCTACTCCCTTTGATCATTTTAAAATATAATCGGTGGAAGTTCCCCAACTGGAGCCAGCTGTTGTTCCCAAAACTAGTCACTCATTTTTGTGGATAACCTGTTGACCATTTTGGTCCTGTAGGCCAAAAATGGTCTCCTTCTTTCTCAAAAATGTTCTGAGTAGTCAATTTATTCAATTACACAAGACTTTTCATCAAAATAAATAGCTCATTTTCAAAGGGTTTACAGTCGAGAAAATGAACAAGGTTCAAACGGTGGGTTTTTACAAAAAAAAAATTAAAACACTTAAAGGCATTTCCTAAAAAATTGATAAGGATGGTTCAACATCAGGGTTCAATGATATGAAATGAACTATATGTATTGACCATAGTCACATTAAACTTTTAACCATTGAACTCCACTAAAAAGGTTCAAGCGAAAGGTTCAAGCAGAAGGTTCCAGCAGAAGATTTAAGCAGAAGGTTCAAGCGGAAGGTTCTAATGGAAGGTTCAAATAGTTGGTTCAATGATACATTAAATTCATAAGAATACTAAGTGAACATGACTCTTTGCAAAACATAAAATATTGAACCGTTGAACCATTGAACCGGTGAACTCTAAAAGATGGTTCGAGGTTCAAAAGCTTCAAGCGATCGGTGACGTCCCCGTGAATGTCAAATTTAGAACAATGGAATAACCATTAGTTTTCAAATGACTTAGACCCAAGGACAAACTCAGAAACCCACTGAGAAAGGAGCTAGAGAAGCTAGCAAAAGGCAAAAAGATAGCCTCAAGAGCTCAGATCACCAGGAAGAGATAAAATATAACAAGGAAAGAGGGAAAAAAATATATAATCTAGAAGCATCGACAGAAGAGTTATTCCAGTGGGTGGAACAGTCCACCAAGTGGTTATCAAAGAGCGTAAGCATTCAATGGCACAGCCTATTTTTCTTCATTTGAGTAAAGACGAGTGGACAGTCGTGTAAGTATCATAAAGAGGAGTAGCCTTGCCTTTTAGAGGACCAGGCAACCCATGCTTAAAGAGACATTTGATATGATTTAAATGCCAAAGTCAAAGTTGGTAATCTGCTCCAGCATGGGCCCTTCACAAGACTTCCTCTTTCCAATGCATTCAATGCAGTATGGGCCATTTTGTGGAAAGAAGCACCAAATTATTTCTTTTGGATGTTATATATTGTAATCTCTCCTTTTTTAGGAAGGAGGATCTCTTAGTTATTGGAAGCAAAACTCTGCCTGAATTGAAAGGCATTTTTGAGACTTTGAGCTTAAATTGTCAATCAAATTTTATCAAGTGAATGAGAAAGCAAGTGACCTTTCAAACTTTGTGTTGAAATAACTTGTGTTATGTAGGAAATTGTTCTTATGTCCTTTTCCTAAATATAATCTTATCCATTTAATCAAATAAGCAAAGCGAGTGAAAATAATTTGGGAGATGTTTTGAAGCTGATTATGGAGACTTTGTGCTACCATAATAGTCTTTAATTTGTGTTTTAGTGTCTTAAAATGAAGGATATTGGAAAGGCTTTGAACTACCTTTATCTTTTGTAATCATATGCTTTGTTGTAGTTTTTGGTGAATACTTTGGGCTGCACCTCATTCTACTGTGATATAAGTCATAAATCAGTGAAAGAAGCAATGAAATACTTTGTTCTTTCATGGGTTTCTTGTGGATTTAGTTATTACCTGGGAAGTCTTCTTTTTATTTTGCGAACATCATTTTTGAAAAAAGAGAAATGGATGATATAATCTGACCCGTGAATTAGTATTTAGTATAGTTTAAGTTTGTGATAGTTTATAGGGATCCTCCCCTTGCTGAGAGGAGAGATTTATCTCATTACATTGTAGTTGATATAACCATTTTGTCTTTAGTTAGTTGATGAAAAAATATTCACCCAACAAATAACATAAAGGTAAATGTTATTTTATACAAGAAAATAAAATGCTTGTTTAAAGAAAATAACTAATTGTAGCATAAAGTTGGTCAATGCTTATGCTAAGGTAGTTGGGGGGTCTGATTATGTTTATGGTCTATCAGGTGATAGGGACATAGAAGATAGAATTTTGGTTATGGTCTGGTTGGTGGTTTGATTACAAATAGGTAACCAGTGGTGATTAAGGTAATCGTCGATGGTTAAGGCCAACCATTGGTGGTTGCCTATCAAATTTTGGGAATGTAGGAAATATGGGTTACATGTTAGGTAAATGGTTAGACAAATGTTTGGGTAAGGGTTTTAGGTCATCAGAGGTTTGATATTGGTCTAGAGGGTATAAAATAGACTGCAAATAGAAGATTTTGATCAAGGTATTTAAACCTTAGAAAAGAAATAAGAAAAATTGAAAACAAAGAGAAGAATACCTATTATCAAGAGCAATGGAGAAAGGGGGAGAGAAGACCTGGAGGAAATTTTTCAACATAACAATACTCCAACCTTTGAGAATTATTTGGATCGCATTATGGTAATTGTGGATACGTACAAAGAGTTTGGCAGCATGTACTTATATATTTTCTCTTTTATATTCTCCTTCCTATAGCTCTCCTTTTATAAGAAGAAGTTACCAATTGTAAATGGAAGAAGTTGCTAAATGTTCAAGAGGAAGTTGATAATTAGATAGGTGGATAAATATGTTAATTTAGGCACCACAAAGCTGATTTTTATCACTAAATGAAAGGTTACTAAGTTGGGTGCAAAGTTGATTTCATACTCAACTGGAAATTACTTTGATACAGGCTGGGGAACCTAACTGTCAATGATTAGGCTTAACCATCGATGGTTACCCTAACCATAAATGGTCAAGTTTCAAGTGGAAAATGGGTGAAAATTGGTTAAACAAAAGTGGGTTAAAAGGTTAAGTTAGTAATCTAAAAAGTGGGCTAGGTTCAAGGGTGTTTTGACATAAAAAATGGGGTGGTTTTTGAGTGTCTACATATGCAACCCTAATTTATTACACAAAAATTTAGAGAATAAAAACTAGGGTTTGAAGCAATATTCAAAGTAAGTCAGTTCACCAAATGATTTAACCTTTTAAGGTTTTATCTATGTAAATCCTAAGTTAGATTAAAGGGTTGAGTTGACTAAATTAGTAAAATAATATGCAATAAATAACCATTGATTTGTTACATAATTTGACTTGTTTTGACTTTCTAAAAATAGTAATAAAAATGTACAAATAAATACTTATCTAGAAAGTGACTATCATAGAAGATTTAAGTGTTAAAAATTGGGTTACGAATAGGTTTGAATGTTGACAATAGGGTCCCTAGGTTTGATTCTTCACTAGATAGTAGTGCCCCACCTAGACAGTAGTGACATGCATCTCTAGTGTCTTGAAAATATATCTAATGTCCTCTTTGTAGGATTGTACTTATTTTCTAAGATCACCTACACTTATGGTTTTGGGTTATGTTCTTACATGCATAAAATTAAGAACTATGTATTATGCCTAGAATATCTGATTTAGTATGCAAACCCTAATCCTCCTTAAAATTATGGCCTGAATTGAAAATATGCCTTCATTAATAGTATAGTTTGGACATACTCAACACCTTGTTATGAAGAGAGTTGCCTACATACCAATACTTTGAGGAGGGATCACGCCTGATGTAGTTCTCCCACCTATTGCTTGGTGCAAGTGCAAGTGAATGCTAGAATGATAGTGGTCTTTAATGCCTTAAGTATGCTTGATATTAAAATATTTGAAATCTAGGCTTAGGGTAGTCATATATGGTAGTATTTATAGGTAGGGCAGAATAGGGATTAATAACCTTGTTTTTTCTTAACTTGTTTCTTATTTGAATAGGGATTTTGTATCTATTTTCCATCTAGTGGATAGAGGTCTAATAGTTTTGTATTTATAGTGATCCATAGCTTGTGCAGATAATAAAATGTAATAAGGCTGACCTGAAGAGGGTCACACATTTGAAAAAATGAATATTCAGGAGAGTTAGGGAAAGGGACACTAGCACCAAGTTGGTAACACTAGCACCATGTGGCTCTAGTGTCATTAATGTGGCATTAGTGTCTAACTGAAAGACTATTGGGTACAATGGGTTGGGATTTGGGAATGCAATTTTGGGACTATGTTTGAGTTGATAGAAGATGTTTTTGGTCTACACAATGGCTAAAAATGTATGATAAAGGCTTTAGGATAGGTCTAAGGCTAAGCTAGAAATATTTTATCTTAAGCAACAGTCTTAGCATCCAAATACCACTTTTAGGTGATTACAGAAATATATTCCTACATATTTAAATCATTTAAAGATGACTTTCATGAATAATCTTTAACCTAGTTACATGTTTTTAATACATTTAAATTAATACTCACAAAATAAGTAAATCTATTTTATCCATTTAATACACAAGCACCATAAACATTTGTTGATAAGGTTAAAATAACTTCTATGAACAATATTTACATTAATGACATTTTTTAATGTGTTTATAATAATAATTATATGGAAAATAGATCCACTTAACACACAAACACCATAAACATTTGTTAATAGAAGAAAAATATATAATTATACAAAAATAATTACAAAGAATTCACATACTAAAAAAAATTGATAGAAATGATGAATATAAAAATATTGTGAAAGCACTTCTCAAAAAATTTAATGATGTCAATTAAAAAAAAATTACAAAATCACATAACATAAAAAACAAATTCCAAACAAATTATATTAAAAACTAATCATTAGAATTTATTAGTATCCTTCAGAAGAGGATATGGGAAGGCTATGAGAAATTTTTATATATAAGTGTAGAATTTGAATTCTTTAGATATTTTAGAATCTAAGAAATTCCCTTTCACCAAGAATTTATCTATTTTTTAATCCAAGAGGCCCTTTCCAAGATTTTTCTTATTGAGATATAACTAATGCCAAATGATTTTGAGGGGATGGATAAAACAATTGAGGGGATGCTTAAGCCTCATTCCTTCTTAGGAGAGATCAAGACTCAGTAAGGCCCAAGGTTTATTCTAATTAAAATTTATTTGACCTATAACCAAAAATAGGGTAAGGGTGGGGTGGAGTTTAAGTTAGAAAAGGGGAAGAAGGTTAGGATTAAGGAACTCCTTGTCTCTGATTTAAATTTAATGTATGACTCTCCAAAAAATTTAAAGCCTTACCTGGCTAAAAGCATGTTTACATTGAGAATAGACTCTTTCAAGCTCAACAATGACAAAAATTTTGAATTTTTTGATGATGATATGGACTCTCAGTTGGAAATAGAACCTTCTCACAGTAATAAATTCAATCCTAAATCCCCTCCCTCAGAAGGTGCTAACCAATTCAAAAAAAGGATTTTGGCCTCTATTGTAGACCTATATAATAGGGTTAATAGTTTAGAAAATGAATCTAACTTAAAACTGAGCATATTGAAATGGTTTTTCAATGAAAATAAGAGGCTTAAGGCCAACATTGATGTTCTTCATTAGCAAATTTATGGAGAGTTGCCTACTCCATCTATGGGCATGCATTTTGATAAAGATCAATGGAACACATTATAATAGATGTGCCACTTGAAAGAGGAATCCTCCAACCTTAAGGCTAAATTTGAGAAAGTAGAAGGTGAGTTGGGCATTATAAAATAAAACCTTTGTAAGGTAATAAACAAAAGAAGATCCACCATAAAAAAATATGTTAATAGTATTTAAATACTCCAAATAGGGTTAATTAAAATGAAAAAGACTCTGGCTCAAGATGGCTCACCAAGAGAAGAAAGAGCCATTAAAAGACTCAAGCTGATACTAATGAGGATTTTAAGGATGACTTTGTAAAAAACCATCTATGGTAACTAAAGGAGTGGGGCATTGTTGTTAGTCAAAATGGTATATTTTCACCAATAAACAAATTTAGCTAATCTAATGTTGCCCTAGAATTTCTACTATTAGTTTGTTGTTAATGTTTTGCTTTTTTTAGTTCCAAATGTTATGTTATATTTATAAACTCATATTTAGTATCTTTATCTTATCTGTCAATCTCGCATGTAAAAAAGTTTAGGCCATTTCAAAAATTCACTTTTTACCAATGATTTAAAAAAATTAATTAATTAAATTTTCATATACTAAATTTAGTTTGAACTTTCATAATAACATTTATATATGTACTTTTGTTATTGAATGATTAGGTTGTCATATTTATGTCAACTCATTTTCATTTGTATGATTTTGTCAATGAGGAAGTAAATTTATAAATTCATATAAAAATTTTGCACAAGATTATTCTTGATACGGGCATTTGTCATTCAGTAATAAAATAATTTAAATTTAATTTTGGCAATCTTATTCATGATCCATTGATTTTTATATCATATGTATGTCTTTAAATCAACTTTATAAATATTTAAGTTATAATCCTAACTTCGTCATTGTTCTATCGAATCTAAAATGTTTCAACCCCCTTTAAAAAACCATTGCCTTATAGTGGTTAACACATCTTATATTATACAATATAATTTATATTTTGAAAAACAAATTCATATGTTATATTGTTTTTTCAATTAATTCTTAATATATAATAATAAATAAAGACTTCACATTTCTTATATCTTATTTAATAATAAATCATGTTTGTATCTATAAGTGTTATATTATTATTGATATAGATAAACATTCTAAATATATATTAGAAAAAATAAATGTGTAACTCAAATAAAATAAAAGATAAAATATTTTTTTTTATTATCATATCTATTATATAATAATATAAGACATATTTATGCCTATATTTACATTTATAACTTAATTCATAAACTCTTAAATTAAGACAACCAAACAAAATTTGATGGTTTTAATTTGAATATTAATATATTAAGATATTAATAATAATCAATATTTTTGCAATGTGTTAAAATATTAATAATAATTAATATTTTGAGAATACCTCGAATGTGGTGGATTGTGGCCCCATGATTCATTGGGTATATGTTAAGTGAAATAATGAATTTAACCCATTTCACAACTACTCTGATTTTTGAAAGTCACGGATCCCCTCCAGTTTTTTTGTTGTGCCCCCCTCTGGTGGATGCATCTTGTTTATCTTTATCAGCTTCTGCAATGAATCTTCTATTGGGAGATGTTTCGATTCGAGTCGTCACATGGGTCCCTGAGTTGGAAATTCCCAATGCTCATCTGCTTGAGATAGAAGTGGATACTGGCAACAAATCCCTATTTAGGAAATGTGTGGGGTCTTTTGTTTCTCCTTCTACTCTTTCAGTTTGGGCCTCTAAAACATGGTGCTCCATCACTCCCCTCCTCCCTAATACAGGTTGGTTTCTTCCTGGTGGAATTTCATAACTCAGTTGATAAGTATTTTTCTTGGAACTTTGGCCTCTTGTTCTACAACCATTACAGATTAATTTTTTGCCCTTGGAACCCCTTCTTCTCACCAAATGAAATATAGCTCAATGATGTCCCATTATGGCTTCATCTTTATTTTTCTCCCTCAATGATCAGGAATGAAAGTTTTGATACTATTAATTTGAGTCAAGAGAGGAGGTTAGTATGATGTTAGTCCCAAAAATAATAATAAACACACTAAACAAGCTAACATCTCTAGGCCTAGATCATGGGGGGAAATTAGTGAATAAACCAAATGAAGACACAACTAAAATGCAAAGAAATGACAACATTCCTTACCTTCCGTGATTGCTCCAAGATGATGTGTTCATTGGCTTGCTCAAATTGTACTCAATAGGTCTTCATCAATGGGGATTGGCTATCTCCATCTTCTCTTGGCACCATGGTTGGCTTGATAGTTTAGATTGATTTTGACATTATAACACTATGCATTTACTTCATGAAATCCATTCCAGCATTATAACTCTACTATGTTCCAATCTCTCTAAATACAGAACTCTAGGATTGATTTTATAGGCTTTGAAATGACTTGGAATGGGTTAAATCTTAAACTTGGTTGTCTTAGTTAATATTATTAGGGTTAAAAGGTGTCCAAAATCTCATGATTAGCATGGAATAGGTGTGTTTTAAGATATTTTCCATTTGGACAACTCACAAAAGGTAATGATTAAATTTTTAGGATATTTGTGGATATTTGAATATTTCTTTTTGGTAATTACTTTATTTACTCATGGATAAATTCAATTAGTCTTAAGATTAAGATTTGTAAGTTAATTAACCTTGTTAGGCATTTGAACATTTGTGCAAGGTTTTGATTTTATTCAATGAGTTTTTACCCAATTTAATTGATTTATGGGCTAACTTGATTTCTTTACATGGTTATGAAGCCAAATTTAAGACTCTTAGAGATTCTTATGTCAAATTTTATGATGTTCATAAGAATTGATCTAAAGTTGGGTATAAATCCATTGGTGGCCAATTTTAGATGTCTATAACTTTCCCCTATTTGGGAAGATGTTGCAAACTGTAAGCACAGTAATGTCTTCTCAAATAATGAGAAAAGGCCTATATGCCTAAAATAAGATGATGATTGAAGAAAAAACTTCAAAGAAATGTTTGAGAAGCCTATAAATATGCCCCCTCGAAGGAGTGGTTGTCACATGTTTGATGGATAGTCCCTCAAAAATAAGTAAGAAGAAAGGTGGAATTAACCCATGGGTGAGATTAATCCAAATGAGAAAATGATTGCATGTATTGATGTGTTTTTTTAAAAAAAAGTACTGATTTGCCCAAAGGTGATTATAATCAGTAATAAAAGTCAAAATAATGGTTTGCCCAAAGGTAGTTATAAGCATTAAGATGACCTAAATTGGATAAGTATGATTGATTGATTGTGCCCCAGTAGGGTGGATTGCAAGCATAACTCAAGGATATAACATGTTACACAAATTAAAGATGAGTGGGCACAAATGTAGATGCATTGGTCTAATGACTAGAGAAGCCACAAATAACTAGGCACATGAGGATTCACAAAGTGATGAAAGAGATGAATAGAAGAATAAGAATTGATCATTGGAAATGATTTAGTTATACATATTAATGAGGAGATGCTCATCCTGTTTAGCATTGATACAACTAGAATGGTCAATGTGTTGATTTGATCAAGATGGGTGGGAGGATTTGCCAAGGTACCAAGGAGATGCTTATCTATTGCTCCATTGCTTATAATGCTTCTTGAGATGATTTTTATTGTAGAAATTGATGGTATGCCTCATGATATAAAACACCATGATAACATGGTCAAAATGTGCATAAGGACTGACTCCTAATCTAATAAATAATTGAAAATAATATACCAATGATCAAAACCATGATGAAAATGTTGTCATATGAATATGGATGGATTCAAGAATAATGTGCAAGGAATCACCCAATGAACACATATAAATTGAGTCAAGGCATCAGTGCTGAAAGTAAATAAATAGGCAAGTGAACAAACAAACAAACAAATAGAAAAAAAAACACACAAAAAGCTTGAAAATAAAAGTAATAAAAAACATCTTAACAATGAATTTGCCCTAGTAGGGTAGATTGAGGATAACTAACTAGGTTTAGATAGGACAAATGTATTTGGATATTGAAATGTTTTGAATGTTTTTATAAATTTTGAAGCATCTCAACCCGATTGGGAATTATGAGATATGAAATGGTCCAAACTCATAAAATGGTGAGAGTGTGGATAACTTGAAATGGTTGCTTGCAAATAGTAAGAGAATAATGGAAAAGGGGGACTAAGCTGACCTTAACATGAATCAAACATGACCCACATAGTCTTGAAATGGCCTTAGTTCATAGTAGTTCCACCTTTCAGTGGAGGAATCTAACTAGTGTAGCAGCTAATTCGAACAAAATAGGCACAGTTGGTATGAAGGCATAATACAGCATAGGAATGGCTAGTTGGTATGTCAAAGCACAATAAATAAATGTTTCCCCTAGTTTTCCCATAAGCATTTATAACTAGGATACAACTGATCAAATCAATGATACTAATTTTCCCATAGGTGGTTATAATTAGTAGCAAGATCGGTGGACACTATTTTTCCCCTATAGGTGGATATAATCAAGCTCACATAACAAAAATGATAATGGTCAATAAATGAAGGATAAAACTACCAACACTTCCATCATACTACTCCAAAATACTACCTTTGTCTAGAATACTCAAAATAATTGTTGAAATTGATCTGATTTATCATGATAAAAATGTAAAACTAAGGGATGAACCAAGGTCAAATGGGTTAGGTTAGGTTAGATCAAAACATGCTAAGGTTGATAGAATGGGATGGTATAATGGTTAAGTGATAGGATAATGATAGGCTGATAGAATGATAGGATGATAAAGAAGAATTTTGAGAGGGTTGTCCCCAGTGGTAAGGTGACTAGTTGGGTACATTATAATGACAAAAGGAATGGTAAATGAAATGGTATGGTACATGTTTGTGTTTGATGATGGTTGGTGGATTTGGATGTGTTTGTTCTAGGTATGGTTGGTTGGGTTTGGATGTGTTTGGCCTAGGTAAATGATTCTAGTGTTCCTATTGATTTGGAGATGCACATCCTACTTAGTAAATGATACAACCAGAATAGTCAATCATGTTAATTGCTAACCCACATCTCATCTGAATAATTGTTCTATCAAAAATGGGCTACAAATTTGGATACCAAGAATGTTGTTATTATCTTCATTGGTCATTTATTTTATTTCCTTCAAAAATCAAGATAAGGTATATTTATAGCCTCTACAAAGGAAAGTGCAGCCATGGATGGTAAACAAGGATAAACATTGGTTGGTAGGTTTGATTGGGAAATGGAATGGTGGATGATAATGGAATGGATGATGGTGAGGAAACAAATGAAGATGTATTTTCAAGTACACATAATGTTATTGATTCTATATTTGACATAACTTTGGATGTGGTAGGGCCAAAGACTTTTGAATATTCTCTTGATAAGACCACCAAATTTTTCTATTGTTTGGGCCTAAGAGTAGCTATCATCTAATTTGGTTGTATATTGGAAGCTATTTTGATATGATATTTGATTTTGTCTTCATCAAGTAGTGAAGAACTTTTGTGCTCAGTTATTGATACCTTAAAGAGGTTTCTACCAATGAAGTTATCTTGATTGTCCCACAGTACCTCTAAGAAGGTTTCACTAAGGAATGTTGACTTTTGACTTTGATTATCTTCTAGTGCCTCTGAAAAGGTTTTACTAGAAGATGTTGAGTTTGAACTTTGATTTTCACATAGCACCTTTGAAAATATTTCAATAGGAGAGTATTCTTCTTCTATATGAATTTGGTCTTGGCCTCCTTGCTCTTCAATTGCTATGTTTCCATAGATACAGTTCAACAAGGTGTGATTTTTTTGGTTCCAATCAACACTTGTGAGAGATGGAAGGTCAATATAATGGTTATGTTGGTTGATGGTAATGGCATGTGGAATGGTAATGGAATAGGGAGAGGCAGCACAATCCTCACATAAGATACTAGGAGAAGTTGTGTCGATGTTGAAGTATTCATCCTCAAAAACCATAGAAGGATCATAAATGTATTCAAATTAATCTACGATGAATGTGTAACCAATACTGTAACAACCATGTACATATTCTATTTTTGAATCTAATTTTGACTCAAGGGACTCTAAATCCAATGTTGAGACTAACATTGATTCTATTTCTAATGCTAAATCTGATGTCAGTTCAAGGATAAAAATTGACTCTAATTTTGATTCTTCATCTGATGTGGATGCTTATAAAATATTATCTTATTGAATGCTTGGTGTTGGATAATTAATGGCATGTGATGATATGGTGGGCTCCACAGATATTGATTTGTCAAAGTGAGTCTCCTCAATAATGGGAAACAAGTCAAGAGATAACTCCTTAGAGACTGGCTTGTCAAAGGGAGGCTCTTGAAAAATAGGCATATGATCAAGGTAAGGATTTACCCAAAAGAGGTTATAATCATTAATAAGTGACTCAGCAAATATTGGCTCATCAGAGAGAGACTCCTTGATAATGGGAATAGGATTGAAAGGTAAGTCATCACAAGTTGACTTATCATAAATGGTTGGTTCAAAAAAAACATTTTGGATTGGTTAGTTCTCTTGGTCTTAGTTTACAATCAATTGTAAAATACTAATTTAGAATATAGCTTGGTCTTTGAATGATTGACTTAGTTTAACGGGTACTGGTTGGCTCAGTTGGATAGGTACTAATTAGATTTGTTGAGGTATTGATTAGATTGGCTAGGTTATTAATTGCCTTGGTTAAGGTTATGATTAGATTATTTGGGGTTTTATTGGCTCGATCTTGATACTAATTGGCTCTATTGGATAAGTACATATTGGATTAGTTGGGGTTGTGATTGGATTGGTTGGATTGGTTGAGGTATTTGATCCAAGTGGATCCATGTACCATTCCATTTTTCAAAGTCTTCAAATTTTATTCAAATCATTTACACATCTTATAATTTGTTGAGATATTTTTAGCACTTTTTGTGGTTTGAAAAATGGAGTTCGGATGCTCAAGATATAGCCAGTTGAATAAATCTTGCGACAGGTAAAAAAATGGGGTGTCAAAAGTGACGTGGCACTGTTAAAAACATGCCAAGTGGACCAATAGCCATTTGACACATGGAAAATTAATTTGGTGTAAAAAAAATTTGGTTTGGTGTTTTTATTCACATGTTATTTGAAATTTTCAAACATTTAAAGGTGCCAAAGGCCAAATTGCCATGCCACCCGCCACGTCACTCCACCAAACATGCATTGACCAAGTCTAAGCGCAGCCTAAGTTGGTGCCTAAGCCTTAGGCATTTGAAAAGGAACAAACTTGGCTATTTTAAGCATTTAAACTATCATACCCAATGCATGTGGGACAAATACAAGTCAAAGGCACCAAAAAAGGAGGGAAAAACTTTCAAATCTCATGCTAAGTACGCCCTAGAAAGAAGGCCAACCTTTTCCTCATGCCAAAGCACCTAAAAAGGTGGGAGGTGGTTTTGAACCTTTGACCTACCACCTAAAAGGTTAATTCCTTGACCACTTCAGCCACAGAGGTCGAAGTGTTATAAAAGGGACTAATTTCTACTTGAATAGACACAGGAAAGCCGACTGTGTAAGGAGTTTTAAGAAGATTAGAGTCTTATTTTTGCTTTATACGGCCTTGGGCCATTATTTTTAGGTCTGAGAGATATATTTATAGGAAAAGATCAGAGAAGGTGAATTGAAGACTTGTATTGATTTTGGAAGCCATTTTTTGCACAAAATTAATGAGAATGGTCCTCACTTCGAATGGACTCAGAGACATAGGCTATTGAAGCCGAACTCTATTATCAATTTGTTGGTGATTTCTTCTAATTTTTATCTATTGTTTTATCATTATAATCTTCATTTTTAATTATGGTTATAATTTTTTAATTCAAAATTTAAATAAAAAGTCAGAAAATAGAAAGATCTTTTAAATGCAAAAGTGAGTTGTTTGAATTTGCCACACTTGCATTTTCAGTTTATAGATCAGATTTTTGGTATTAGAGCGGTTGTATTTAACATTGATTGCTAGTGTATTTTAACAAGGTCTAAATCCCAAAAGGGTGAAGGAAAACTCATTGAGTATAATCCAGAGATTGGTTCAAGATGTGCTTCAAGGATGGCTGAAGAAGAGATGGAATCCGAACAAGCTTTCCACTGAGCTTTCATGGATATGAGAAGCATGGTTGAGGAACTATACTGTGACAAAAAAAGTAAATTTGAGAATGAAAAAGAAGGTGATTCACAAGAATCAAATGGTAAAGAAACTGAAAAACCTTCTTCATCGGATGATGGTAAAAAAATTGTTGAATCTCTCCCTTCACTAAAATTGTATATTAAGTTTGAATTACCAATGTTTAATGGTGAAGTTAATGCCAAAAAATTGGATAATTGGGTCAAGTAGATTGAATTTTATTGTAGGGTCCAAAATATTGCAGGGGATCAGTCAAAAATTCATTTGGCTACTCTTCGTATGGGAGGCATAGCTCTCATCTAGTGGGAGAGTAAGTTGAAGGAAGCCGAGCTTCAAAAAGGTAACCCAATTTTTACTTGGAATGAATTTATTGAAGAACTCAGAAAAAAATTCTATCCTTTAGGCTATATGCAACAAGCCATGATGGATTGGCAAAGTTTTAGACAAGGAAAAGGCCAAAGTGTTCAAGATTATACACAAGAATTTAGGAAAATAGCTTCACTTTTAAATGTTCCTCTATACACACAAGAAACACTGCAAAAATATATAGGTGGGTTGCATAGTTACCTAAGACATATGATTCTTATGTTCAATCCCACTAATTTAGATGCAGTATGTGTTCAAGCCACTCATTTAGAGGCTAGAGGGAAACAATCAAAAGAATATTTTCCTAAAGTAAAAAGTAAGCAATCTTATGTTAAGCAATCCAAAGGGGAAAGTTCATTAGGAAAGGGTAAACATAAATCCACTTATACTGTTAAAAAAAAAGAAGAAGGAAAACCATTTTGTAATCATTGCAAGAAAAATCATGATGAGTCTAAGTGTTGGAAACTACATCCTGAGTTAAGGCTTAAGAGGTATCAAAAGAAAGAAAAGAAGGCTAATGCTATGGTTTAGGACTTAGGTTCAGATTAAGGTGATGAAACTAAGATCATAGCTATGGGATTACATAATGATTTTTCTCTTTCAGTTTCTATCACTAATGCTGCATCTTCTTCTAAATAGAATTGTGTGCATGTTGATAAGAAAAGAAATGAATTGTTCCACATTAGAGTTGTTTCAAAGCATACTAAGATTGACACTCTATTTGATAGTGATTCACAAGCAAATTTAATTTCTGAAGAGGTTGTTAAGAAGATAGGCTTACAAACCAATCCCCATCTGAAGCCTTATCCACTAGGTTGGGTGTGTGACAATGCGAAGTTACAAGTCTCACAAACTTGTAGACTAAGATTTACCATCACCTCCAAGTTCGTAGATGAGGTTGAGTTGGATGTTGTTCCATTGGGCATATGTGGGATTGTTTTGGGAAGCCCATATCTTTATGATAGAAAAGCAATCTTCTATAGAGAGGAGAATAAGTACTTTCTTGTTAAGGATGGCATTGAATATATAGGTAGAGCACATAACATTAGAACAAGTCTTTCCTTGGTTACAGCAGGGCAAATGAAAAGACTAGTTAATTCAAGCAAGACTTTTTGTCTCATGTTGATTAAGTCTAAGGAAAAAGAATATTCTCAGGCTTTGGAGAAATGTGATCCTAGACATAAGAATGAATTGGTTGAAATCATTTCTACTTACGATGATGTATTTTAGGATCCTAAGGGCTTACCCCCTAAAAGGGGAGTTCAACATGAAATTCAGCTATTGCAAGATTCTTCTCTCCCTAACATTGGCATGTACAGGTTATCAGTGGTGGAAAATGAGGAAATCAAAAAATAGGTAATGGATTTATTGGATAGAGGTGTTATTCATCCAAGTTCATCTCCTATTGGTTTGCCAATTATTTTGGTGCCAAAGAAAGATGGAACTTGGTGAATGTGTGTTGATTTTCATGCCTTAAACAAAATTACTATTAAGAATCATTACCCTCTTCCTCATATTGATGATTTTTTGGATAAATTAAAACATGCTATTTATTTCACTAAGCTAGATTTGAGAAGTGGATATCATCAAGTAAGAATAAATGAAAGTTATGTGTGGAAAATTGCATTCAAAACAAAATAGGGATTGTTTGAATGGTTTGTTATGCCTTTCAGGTTGTGTAATGCCCCAACTACATTCATGAGATTGATGAATGATGTTTTTAGACAGTTCCTTGATGATTTTGTTATAGTTTACTTAGATGATATATTGATTTTCAGCAAGTCTTGGGAAAAGCATGTGATCCACATTAAGAAAGTCATGGATGCATTATGAAGGGAAACACTTTATCTAAAAATGTCAAAATGTGAATTTGGCAAGACCTCTTTGATATACTTGGGTTACATTGTAAGACATGGTAAATTGAAAATTGATCCTGCAAAAGTGGCAGTTATTGTTAATTGGCCTACACCCACTAACACAACTAAGGTTAGAATTTTTCTTGGTGCAGTACAGTTTTGGAAAAAGTTTATTGCTCAATTTTCATATATTGCATCACCTTTTCATTCTTTGAGAAGTGTGAAACAGGTCTTTCAGTGGGGAGGCAAACATCAAAAAGCCTTTGACACTTTGAAAGAAAAGATAAGTACTGCTCCGGTCTTGGCACTTCCTGATATACAACAACCATTTGAGATCGAGACAAATGCAAGTGAGTATGCTATGGGAGCTATTTTAATGCAAGGTAAGAAACTAGTTTTTTATCATTTTGAAACATTTACAAGTGCAGTAAGAAAATATCCAACTTATGATAAGGAATTGTATGCATTGTTTCAAAGTGCTAAAAAATGGAAACATTACTTAATGGGCAAAGAAACAATAATACATATAGATCATCAGCCCTTATAGTATCTCCAATCACAAACTAAGCTACAATAGTCTAGACATTTTCATTGGATGGGTTTCTTACAACAATTTCATCTTGTGATCAAGTATAAAAAAGGTATTTAGAATAAGGTTGCAGATATGCTATCTAGGCCTCATATGGTTGTTGCATCTATTCTTTTACAACATGGTCTTTGTATCATGAAAGTTATAAAGAAAAACATGTGAATGATCTTGATTTTTTGGATGTTTATAAAGACTTGATGAGTATTAAACAAGTAGAAGAATTAGACTATCATGTACACAATGATCTTTTGTATCATTTGGGAAAACTACGTATTCCTAAAAATGAGAGGGTACACATGATTAGAGAAGCACATACTTCTCTTATTTTTGGTCATTTTGGAGTTGCTAAAATGGTTGTACATTTGAAGATGTATTGTTATTAGCCTCGTATGAAGGAAAATGTTGCTAAATATATAAAGGGATGTACCCTTTGTGCCACAAGTAAACCTAGTAACAGGGAACTAGGACTTTATACTCCTCTACATGTTCCTACTCGCCCCTGGGAAAGAATCTCCATGGATTTTGTGGGGGGGTTGCCTATGACACAAAGAAAACATGACTATTTATATGTGGTTGTGGATATATTTAGCAAAATGTGTGTTTTAATTCCTTGCACTAAGCAAATTACTAGCGAAGGCACTGCACATTTGTTCTTTAAACATGTATGGATTCATTTTGGTTTGCCTACTTCAATTATTTCTGATCAGGATTCTCGATTTATTGAGGAGTTTTGGTCAACTTTGTGGGGACTAATGGACACTAAATTAAAAAAGAGCACTGCATTTCATCCACAAAATGATGGACAAACAGAGGTTGTGAACCGCACTGTGGTACATTTGCTTAGGGGTTATAGCAATAAAAATCCAAAGTTATGGGATGAACAATTGTGTTACATACAGCATGCATATAATCGGGCACTTCATTCTTCTACTATGAAATATCCATTTGAAGTTTGTTATGGATACTTGCCTAAATCTCCTCTAGATGTTTGATATGGATAGGATACAGCTGTTGGTGAACCAAAAGAAGCCATTCGAGCCAAGAAGTTCATTAAACAAATACAGCTCATTCATCAGACTGTTCGTACTTAATTAGAGAAAAGTCAAGCCATGTACAAAGTTAGGCATGACAAACATCGTATTGATCACCAATTTGTTGTAGGTGATATGGTATGGCTTCACATTAGTAAGGAAAGACTGACAAGTGAAGGTAAAAAGTTGAAACCAATCCAGTATGGTCCTTTTCAAATAACAGAAAAAATTGGCATAAATGCTTTCCGATTAGATTTACCATCTTACATGAAAATTTATTTAGTTGTAAATGTGGATAATCTAAAATTGTATGAGCCTCCAATGATAATTTATCATGATGAAAGTGTATCCATTCCTTTCATTGATGATTTTTCTCCTGAATGTCTAACAGAATTGCAAGAACATACTATACTTGACAGGAATATGCGAACTTCACAAAGAGGTAATGTTGAATATCTTCATGTTGGTCTCAAAGGGATACACCCAAGCAAGTCCAAATGGATGGAAGTCGGAAAGGTGAGGGAAAACCACCCTCACCTCATTACCAATTAATTTCAACTTTTGGAGGTCTAAAAGTTTCTAATGGGGAGGAATGATCCAGGTTGATCCATGTACCGTTCCATTTTTCAAAGTCTTCAAATTTTGTTTAAATAATTTACACATTGTATAATTCATTGATATATTTCTAGTGATTTTTGCGGTTCGAAAAATGGAGTCCAGATGCTCAAGATATAGCCAGTTGAAGAAATCTTGCGACAGGTAAAAAAATGGGGTGTCAAAAGTGACGTGGCACTGTTAAAAACATGCCAAGTGGACCAATAGCCATTTGACACGTGGAAAAATAATTTGGTGTAAAAAAATTTTGGTTTGGTGTTTTTATTCACATGTTATTTGAAAATTTTAAATGTTTAAAGGCGCCAAAGGCCAAACTGCCACGCCACCTGCCACGTCACTCCACCAAACATGCATTGACCAAGTCTAAGCACAGCCTAAGTTGGTACCTAAGCCTTAGGCATTTGAAAAGGAACAAACTTGGCTATTTTAAGCATTTAAACTATCATACCCAATGCATGTGGGACAAAGACAAATCAAAGGCACCAAAATAGGAGGGAAAAACTTTCAAATCTCATGCTAAGCGCACCCTAGAAAGAAGGCTGACCTTTTCCTCTTGCCAAAGCACCTAGAAAGATGGGAGGTGGTTTTGAACCTTTGACCTACCACCTAAAAGGTTAATGCCTTGACCACTTCAGCCATGGAGATCGAAGTGTTATAAAAGGGACTAATTTCTACTTGAATAGACACAAAAAGCCGACTATGTAAGGAGTTTTAAGAAGATTAGAGTCTTATTTTTGATTTATACGACCTTGGGCCATTATTTTTAGGTCTGAGAGATACATTTATAGGAAAATAGATATTAGAGAAGGTGAATTGAAGACTTTTATTTATTTTGGAAGCCATTTATTGTACAAAATTAATGAGAATGGTCCTCACTTCAAACAGACATGGAGACGTAGGCTATTGAAGCCGAACTCTATTATCAATTTGTTGGTGATTTCTTCTAATTTTTATCTACTATTTTATCATTCTAATCTTCATTTTTAATTTTTGTTATAATTTATTTATTCAAAATTTAAAGAAAAAATCAAAAAATAGAAAGATATTTTAAATGCAAAAGTGAGTTGTTTGAATTTGCCACACTTGCATTTTTAGTTTACAAATCAGTATTGATTGGATTGGCTAGGGTATTGATTAGCTTAGTTGAGGTTGTGATTGGATTGGGTGTGATTATGATCGGATTAGTTGGGTTTTTCTAAAGTGGAAAGTGATTGGCATTGGACAAGGAATGGTTGACGATTGGATAATGGTAGGGCATTAGGGAGTGTGATTGCTCACATGAGATATAAGACAAAGTCCTACAATGGTAGTGATAGGGTGTTGTAAAGCTTTGCTGCTATCACAAACTAAAGGATAAAGTCCTAGAATGATAAAGATAGGGTGTTGTGGAGCTTGATTGCTTGAACAATCCAAAGGATGAGGTCTTGTAACGGTAATGGTAGGGCATCATAAATCTTGATTGCTCACACAAGCCAAAGGATGAGGTCTTATAAGGACATGTTTAGGACATTATAGAGCTTGATTACTTGCACAAGCCAAAGGATGAGGTATTAGTATAGAAATAGTTGTGTATTGTGGAGCTTGATTTCTTACATAAGCCAGAGCATCCAAGTCCTCCTCAAAAACCATATCATCCTAGTTGGTAACTTGATTTGGATGGTAAATAGGTGTTTGACTTTATTCCTTAAATAGGTCATGATTGTAGTCAATTTGTGCAGCCATTCTATCATAACTTGGATTATACGTGACTCCACCATAAGTGTATCTAGAGATATCCACATCAATGAATAAATCTCTAAAATAAAGAGGTTCTAGAGTTCTACAAACTCTAAAAAATAATTTCTGAAGGACTAAAGGCTCAAACTTGATCTAATGTGGGTCAAACAGGAGGGGTGGAGCTGTATCTCCAAAATGGTATGTGATAAAACTTGGACTAAAATAGTCTTACATCAAATGTCTAATTTCAAATGTCATACACATAAAAGGTCAAGCATCTGAATAAAAATTTGCATGTCAAACTTTATGTCCAAAGTGTTCCAAATAGGTCTAAACTAGGAAAGGGAAATGTTACTAGGTCTTTTGTCCAAATGCAAAGTCAAAATCTAGGCTCAAATAGGTTATGCTAGGAATTTTGGATAAATGCGAGGTCAAAATCTAGACTTGAAACAAAGGATGATGTTGAAATTTTAATTTAACAAGCTTGAAACACTTTGACATAAACCTGACACACATAATCAAACATAAACATGATCAGTTGGTATAAGGCACAAGGCAAAAAGTCACCTAGAGAAAGGTTATGATTTCCCAAATAAAGGCACAAATAATGATGAGGATAGGCTTTGTGATCAAATAATCAATAGTTTTAAAATTTGGGTAATCAATTAACCTATGTTATGTAACCCAAAAGAGAAAGATGTGTGTATCATCCCCTCCAAAATGAGGCCTAAATAGAAATCAATTAATGTTTGAAATTGAACTTGGAAAATTTAATTAAAAACTTGAATGTTGAAAACTTGGATATAATTGACCAAACAAGATAGATAAATTTGAATAGCATGACCATGTTAAACAAATATCCAACAAGGCTCAAATGATTGGTTTTGACATTGACATTTTGGATACAAGACAAGACAAGTCTTTTGAAATAATTTGGGTAGTGTAATGACATTGTCGCTCCCAAAAGATGTGATCAATGTTTTGTTTTAAAAACTTGTAAGGCTTAAGACTTGAAAATGATTTGGGCAGCACAATAGTACCCATTTCAAATAAGTGGCGCACATAAACAAGTTTAGCAAAAACCTAAGATAAATGTGTGGTGACAAAATGACCAACATAATGCCTCCTTGAACAAAGGAGTGACATATAAACAAACTCATTTGGATGTGGCTTAAATAACAAGTAAAAGTTTTAGTCTCAAACACCAAGTAATAAAAGAATAGATGACTAAAATATAACTAAGTATAATCGGCCTAAATCTTATCAAGGTATGGCAATGTGGGGTTAACTAAAACCTACAAGTTTTTGACCATCTAGATTGATCACATGTATACACACTTTCACATATGCACATAAGATAAGTATCATGTCAATTGAGTCCACATAAATTAGCTTATTGTGAAAAGGTCTTGTCATTTTCACAACCACTACATCCATCACTTGTTCAGTGGAGTGTAATGTCCATATTGATCATATGTCTTGGGCTTAAGAAGCCACTAATGTAGATGAATTAACCACTCAAACCGCCATTCCAGTGGGTAGATCCCAATTTGTACACTCCTTATGGAGAGGGGTTGAAACATTTCTGAGAGATGAAGTCCCAGGTCAATGCTTCCCTAGAGAACTCATGAGAGGCAATGATACCCCCTTCACAAGGCCAAATGCATGAAAATAAAGACAAGTGGAAAGACTTTAGGGTTGCTTTTAGATCACCCAATACTATGCAAGTTTTAGGGAGAGCTTAGGAAATGTTCTTACTATGCCTTAAACTAGGTACTAAATACAATGGAAAGGAGATTTTGATCCCACGAGTTCCCTATAGGGGATGGGAGGAGAGCATACATGTTCTATCCTTTTTTTAAAAATAATAAACAACAAACAACTTGAAAATAATTTGTGAGTGATGTTTGATTTTAAGAACCAAATTTGAATTTAATCATTTGTTTATTACTAGGCCCCTTGGCTTAAGTACGAAAATTGAAAATATTGCATAAAACTAAATTAATCAAAAGTACCTAGGTTCATTTTAAGCCCAAAGTCCAAGTGTTCAAGATTTGTCTTAATTTTGTTTTAAATCACCATTTAGAAATGTTCAAGACTTAGGATTCATTTTAAGAACTAAAAATGAAAAGTTTCTAAGACTTAACCAATATTATATTCTTTTTAGGCACCAACATCCAAATGTGTGAGATTAAACATGTTCATTTTAGACCCAAATTCAAATGTGCATAATTCGATTAAGTTCCTTTTATAACCCAAATTTAAATGTGTGATTAGTTAAAAACATGCAATTTTGTCTTCAAACCAATCCTTTAACTTTCAAATGTTAGATTATAACCCCTACTTTGAAGAACTTTCTTGATTGGGCAAATGATGTTTGAATTTGAGCTCTCGGGTTTTATTTTATTTTTCACATAGTGACCGTTGGTAGTCACAGACAACTGTCAGTGGTTTTAAAGTAACCATCACCGATTAATTATAGATAACCATCAATGGCTGAGCATAATCACCATCATTTGATACAAACCATTGACAAAGATCTATGGACCCAAAGGCAAAACCACAAAAGATGAAATGCATTAGGTTAGGCTTGGTTAGTTTAAATTTGACAAAAACCTGTAAGGCAAAGTTTATTTAATGGATTTAGATGATCTTGAAACTAATAAATCAAGGAATAAAATGACCAAAAGAATCAAAATGTAATCTTTAGGTTCAGTTCTCTCCTACAACCCAACCATCGACGGTCACACAGAGTCAGTGGCAGTTAGGCAAAATCATCAATGGTTAGGGTCTAACCATTGGTAATTTTACTTGACTGTTGGTAATCACTGTGTAAACCCAAGAATTTAACAAAAATGAAATCTAGCCAAAACAAGGTTAAAAAATCAATTTTAGAGAGCTTCAAGCATCCAAATAAAGATTTAAAAGTTGTATAATGATCTCCTTACTATGTGGGATGCATTGGGTCCCATCGGATGTGTCATCTGTGATGCTAGGAATTTGACTCAAGAGATGAGGTTAGTATGGTGTTAGTCCCAAAAATAATGAAATAAACACACTAAACAAGCTAACATCTCTAGGCGTAGATCATGGGGGAAGCTTAGTAAATAAACCAAATGAAGACACAACTAAAATTTAAAGAAATGACAACTTTCCTTACCTTCCTTGATTGCTCCAAGATGATGTGTTCATTGGCTTGCTTGGATTATGCTCAATAGTTCTTCATCAATGGGGCTTGGCTATTTCCATCTCCTCTTGGCACCATGGTTGGCTTGATGGCTTGGCTTGATTTTGACATTATAACACTATGCATTTGCTTCATGAAATCCAATCCAGCATTATAAATCTACTATGTTCCAATCTCTCCAAATGAAGAGCTCTAGGCTTGCTTTTATAGGCATTGAAATGACTTGAATAGGGTTAAATCTTAACTTTGGTTGGATTAGTTAATCCTAGTAGGGTTAAAAGGTGTCTAAAATATCATGAATAGCATGGAATAAGTGTGATTTGAGATATTTTGCATTTGGACAACTCACAAAAGGTAATGGTTAGCTTTTTAGGATATTTGTGGATATTTGAATTTTATTTTTTGGTAATTTCTTTATATGCTCATGATGAATTCAATTAGTCTTAGGATTAAGATTTTCAATTTAGTTAACCTTTTTTAGGAATTTGAACATTTTTTCAAGGTTTTGAGTTTATTCAATGTGCTTTTACCCAATTTAATTGATTTATGGGCCAACTTAATTTATTTACATGGTTATGAAGCCAAATTTGTGACTCTTAGAGATTCTTAAGCTATATTCTTAGAGGTTGGTAAGAATTACTCTAAAGTCAGGTATAAATCCATGGGTGGCCAATTTTAGATGTCTACAAGAGTTTCATCAAACTCTTGGTGGATAAAGTAGGTTCCTTCATAAATATTGATGATGCCTCTTGGGGCCTCAACTATGTCTGGGTTTGTGCTTACATAGATATATTGAAGTCGATCTATTTCTCGGTAAACTTGCTCTCCTCACATGGTCATGGATCTAGCATTTCCATTATGAAGGGCTTCCCTTTTGTTGCTTCCATTATCACAACCCTAGTCACTACATCTTCAATTTTACCTCTAAGGCTCAATAATGTCCTTAGTAAATTTAGAAGAAGAAAGAAGGGGCTGACCTGAATTTCAAGTGGCATAACCATGATAAATTATACTATTCCCCTTTCTCTCACTTTGGAATTATTACAAAGATGGGTATTATTGAGGGATGTCCTAGGATTGCACCCCCTACCTCCCCTTCCCCCTCCTCTTAGTTCCTGCAACCCCCCTCCCTAACCTATACCCTTTCCCTTATAGATTATCCCTCAATGGAAGCTATAATTTATCTATTGACCCCCCAAAGGGGGTTCCTCTTGGACCCCCCTATCAGGCCTTCTAATCACCATGAAGATGTTGGTATGTCCTTAAAGAAGAAAGGGCATAGATTGGACGTATAATTGCTTAGGGTTGAAGTACACTCTCTTATCAGGAATGGCTCCAAATGGACCCTAAAGAACTCCTCTCCAGGTAAGGGAGATGAGTAGCCCCAGTTTGTAGATAAGCCCTTCTAATGGGTGGTTGTCATATTTTGTTCTTGAATGGTGTTTTGTTTTGCCCCTATCTTCAGACCTTCTTGATGGATTTTTATTAATTGATTATCTATGGGGTTTTTGCTAAAGATTGGTTGAAGACTTGTTGTTTCAACTTCTCTCCTCTTAGTTGCTCTTTTATTTCCTCAGTGTTCCCCTTGATGTTTATTCTCTCCTCCTTCTTGTTGTGTTCCCATTTAGGTGGTGGAGGCCCTTTGGTCTATTTTTTTTTCATTCTTCCTTCTCTTTTGTTACGAGGAATGGGCCCCTAGTTGTGTCCCATTCTAGTTCATATCTCTAGTCAAAAATTACCTCATATATATATATATATATATATATATATGAAAAACAAGTTTTCTTTTGATAAATGTGGTGTTAAGAAAATAAAAAATAATATATATCAGTTTTATCTTATTTTAAGATATATTTAATTATTTGTTATATTTATATGCTTCTAACTCATGACTTCTATTCCAAGACACTTTAGTTGGGAAGAGTTCAAAGATTGTGAAGTCAAAAATTACTTTCAATAAATAATGTTATAATTTTATTTCTCTAAATTTTATCTCATTTTGAGTTATATTTAATTATGTGTTATCTTTATTTGTTTCTAACTTATCACTTCTTTTCTTATGCATATTTTAGTTGGGAAGAGTTTGCCAAAACACTTTCGTTAAAAAAAATTTTAAAAAAATCTCTAAATTTTATCTCGTTTTGATTTGTATGTAATTATATGTTATCTTTATTTGTTTCTAATTTGTCACTTGTTTTCCTATACCCATTTTAGTTGGGAAGAGTTTACCAAAACACTTTAGTTAAAAAGAGTTCACATATTTGAAAGATAGGGGTGTAAAAAATCATTTCTCTCAATTTAATCTCTTTTTACATTGTGTTTATTTATTTATTATCTTGATTCTTTTATAATTTGTTACTTCTTCTCCTAAACATTTTAATCAAGAAAATTTTGATATATTATTTATGTTTATGACATTCTACATATGTTTATTTAAGTTTAAGCCATCTCAAGATGAGATGACTTTATGAGTAGTCATTACATTACAAAACAAGGAGACCCACTTAACATATACACTCCATACACGTTTATGTTTTATTTCCTCTTTCTTTTGTAAGTTCTTATTGAAACTTACTTTTCTTACACTCATTAACATGTTATGATAATTAATGGATATATATATATATATATATATATATATATATATATATATATATATATTCACATTTAGATTACTATTTTTTTTTGGAAATTCATTCTTACATGTTTAAATCATTTAAGGATGACCTTTATGAATAATCTTTAACCTACCAACAAATGTTTAATGCATTTAAAGTAATAATCACAAAATAAATTTATTTATTTAATACTCATGAATAATCTTTACACTAATGACATTTTTTTAATGTGTATATAATAATAATTACAAGGAAAGTAAATGCATTTAAGACACAAATACCATAAACATCTGTTAATAGGAAAATAACCATAAATGTACAAAGATAATTATAAATAATTCACATACCAAAAAAAATGAGAGGAATGATGAATGTAAAAAAATTGTGAAATCACTTCATAAGGAAAAGTCCATGATGTCAACAAAAACAACTACAAAATCACATTTAACTTTTAAAAAATAATAAACAAATTATATTACAGACTAATCATTATATAAACATCTCATAAAAACATGTCACCAATTTTTATTTTTATTTTTTAAATGGAGGTTCAAAATTAATTTCCTTATAAAAACAAAATATTGTAATAGTAGTGTGGATGGTCAGGGAGGCATGAATTAGTCCAAGTTACCCAATGGTTTTTAACACCACACCCAACAACTAGTTTACATTATACCCAATATTTCACTCTAAAACTATTGGAGCTTATAAGTTAAAAACATGCACTTTATTTCATATCAATAAAGTTTCCACTTAATCAATCAAACCCAAAGTCAAATCATAAATGCTTAATTGACCCCACCAAAAAAAACAAAATCATTTTTTAGATTAATATTTAGAAAAAATTAATGTCATTATTTTGTGTATAAAATTAGATAAAGTTGAAATCCCTCTGAAGTTAGGAAAATAAACAAACATCTCAAAAAATGGTCTACCATAGATGCGCATCCACTAGTGTGTCAATGGTAGAGCAGGTGTGACTGTAATGGTTAAAATATCTATAATTAGTATAATACATTAATTTATTTATAGGTGGATCCATTTCTGGCATTGGGCACATGGGGTCAAAAAAAACAAAATCATTTTTTAGATTAATATTTAGAAAAAATTAATGTCATCATTTTGTGTATAAAATTAGATAAAGTTGAAATCCCTCTGAAGTTAGGAAAATAAACAAACATCTCAAAAAATGGTCTACCATAGATGCACATCCACTAGTGTGTAAATGGTAGAGCAGGTGTGACTGTAATGGTTAAAATATCTATAATTAGTATAACACATTAATTTATTTATAGGTGGATCCATTTCTGGCATTGGGCACAAATGTTGTGTATGTTGATAATATACCTTATATAATCTACTAACATCTTTTCTTTGTATATCACCTATTGAATGGGAAGAGATATTCCCACATTTTTCTGTGTTGATCTTATTGTTGATACTATTTTTGTCTTATCATTAATGGGGACAAATTGTTGGAGAATGTCCTTTTGCACAATAGGTGGTACACCAAAGTATATCCAACAGTAGGGTATGTTTAATTTTCAATAATCCAAACTCATTACCATTCCTTTGTATTTATTGTTTGAACCTTATCTACTCTAATTCCAATTATATTCTCTCTAAATTTTATTTCAATGATGTATCTATGTCACATCTCCATGACTAAGATTCTATTCGTGATGCCATCTCTAATTTTCTAAAAATGTATTAAATATTTTTGCATCAATATTTGATCTAAGGCATGGGATTAGGCCAAAAATAAACCATTTATTCATTTGTTTTTCATTTAGTGATTCCTCTAGTTTTTGCACTATCGATCTAAACCTTATGATCATAGTCTTTGACTCTTTTTTTCCTTCTATATCAATTCCCTCATCTTATTAACACTCTTAGTTAAAATTTATAGGTAGTGAAAATCTCATTTAAATTCTTTCTAGACATCATCTGATGCAATTTCATGGCTGGAGTAAGTTTTTATATACCATTTGAGGGTGTCATCCCTCAATGTTCCCATGAAATCAAATAACATCATTTTTTCATCAATGATATTATGACTCCTCCAATATTAATATAATATGAATAGGTGTTCTTCTACATCCTTCAAGCATGTTCTAAATAGTGGAAACTTCATCCTATTTGGCATCATGTTAGATTTCTTGGGTGGCATGTGAATACCGCTAGTATTGATGTTACTTATATTTACTGGAATGTTTGAAGTGCTTGTCCCATACGATACTATTAAAATTTTCCTATTGTTTATATTTATTTTATTTGACCAATTTATAATTACATCCCTTATCTCTTTTTATATCATCTTGAAATTATATTCTTCCTATCACTTCTACCTGAGTCCTTATAAACTCTCTTCTTTTCTCAATCTCTTCACTAAAAGATTTATATTTATACTTTTTCTCTAGTATATATATATATATATATATATATATATATATATATATATATATATATATATATCTTCATCTAAGGTATGGATGTTAGTGTCGATTATAAAGCAGCATAGGGGTGGCAATTAGTCCAAAGGGTTCCTTTCCTCTCAAGGTCTCTTATGGTTAGGGTTTGGATGAGTTGTGTCGCTTCATCTTTCTTCTTCATTATCTTTTGATTTTCTTATTCTATGTTTTCGTTAACTATATATATATATATATATATATATATATATATATATATATATATATATATATATATATATATCTTCATCTAAGGTATGGATGTTAGTGTCGATTATAAAGCAGCATAGGGGTGGCAATTAGTCCAAAGGGTTCCTTTCCTCTCAAGGTCTCTTATGGTTAGGGTTTGGATGAGTTGTGTCGCTTCATCTTTCTTCTTCATTATCTTTTGATTTTCTTATTCTATGTTTTTGTTAACTAATCTTCCTTATATTACCTTATCTCTATCCTTATCTTTATTTTGTGTATCTTTGGTATGGCTACTAACACTAATTTTTGGAATCTCCTTTTCTTGACTACTTTCAACATTCCTTTCCACGTCTCTTCTTTCTTCTATATTATTTGTATGAATTTATTCAATATTACTTCTTATTGAGATTCTTTAAATTGATTAAATTTCTTACCTTAGTCCACTATATAATTAACACCTCCTATCTCAATGATATTCTCCTCATATCTTCTTCTACTATTCTCTAGGCCTCGTCCATTGTAGACCAAACTATTTTGTATCGATTGGTCTTCCACACCCAAGGTTTTAAATAGTTTGGGTGTTCATCTCACTATGACTAAATATTATAACCCTTTTTTCATGTCATTCATGAATTTATATGATGTATGATATAGTTTTAGACACCTAAATCTGGGCACCAATAACCTCCAATCAGGCTTTTGACCAATTTCCACCCAAAATACATAATTTGGCCTAAAAACACTAAAACATGCTAAATGATGTGAAAATAACAATTCAAGTGATGATTTTGGATAGGTTATCCCTAAATGGGGCAATGCAATTTATGGTCTAGCTAACTTTGATTAGATCATTTTGAGTCAAAATTCCAATTTTGCACTTAGGTGCTCTAGATTGCTCTTTTCTATCAAATCTCTTACACGAGACATGTTCCTTTGTTATTTTCTATTGATAACATCCTAAATGGGAATATGGTTCCAACACATTTGACATTACCTTCTAATTCTAATCTAGTCAAATTTTGGACCAATAACAAGGCATTATAATCAATATGAGTAATTTGTGCACAAAGTGCTTAAACATGCTTAAGAGCTAATTAACCCAAATCGAGGCCTAATTAAAAATTACATGGAAAATTGTTGAAAATTTATTTTTGGAATTATATATTGAATATTTGCATCATCAGGTGACCTCATGTCTTGGGAAGACATCCTTAGGTCATAAATGTCATAAATATCAAGATTCATGCCCTCCATGCCTCATCAATGCCTTCTATGATGCCCTCCATGCCTCTTAATTACCCCTTCTTCCAATTTCATAATGAGGATAATTATAAACTTAATTCAAAAAATTGAATTAATCTTCAACCACACATCTCAATCTTGAGATGGATGGTTCAGGTTGATTCTAGACATTCTCAAAAATTTATAAATAGAGAGGCCATGAACATAATTTCTAAGCTATTTTGGTGAAAATTTATAATGCACAAATATCTTTAAGAATCCATTACAATTAGTTTTACCATGCCAAATTGATTTCAAGCCAAGCCAAGCCAAAGCCAAAGGTGCCAAGGAGAGATGGAGGTAGCTAGGATTCCATTGCCAAGGAATTATGAGCACAAGCTGAGCAAGCCATTACAACAAGTATTTTGGATCATTCAAGGAAGGTAAAAGAGGTTTTTTTTAAATTTTAGTTGTGTGTTTTATTCATGCTTTTTAACTAAGCTCTCCCTAGTGTCTAGGCCTAGAGATGTTATGTTAGTTAGTGTGTTTCTTTCATTTTATTTTTATTTTAGAACTAACATGATACTAACCATCCTCTCTTAAGTCAAATTCTTAGGATTGGGCATGCCATTATGTGATATAGGAATTTGACTCAAGAGAGGATGGTTAGTATCATGTTAGTTAAAAAATGAAAACAAAATGAAAGGAACACACTAACTAGCATAACATCTCTAGGCCTAGACATTAGGGAGAGCTTAGTTAATGAAAACAAATGACAAACACAACTAAAAAGTAAGGAATAAAACAAAATAATTCCTTCACCTTCCTTGGATGCTCCAAATTCCTTTGTAGTGGTGGCTTACCCAGCTTGTGCTCATAAAGTCCTTGGCAATGGAAGCTTGGCTACCTCCATCTCTCCTTGGCACCTTTGGCTTGTGGCTTGGCTTGGCTTGGAATCAATTTGGCATGGTAAAACTAATTTCAATGGCTTCTTAAAGATATTTTTGCATTATAACTTTGTACCAAAATAGCTTAGAAATGATGTTCACGGCCTCTCTATTTATAGATTTTTGAGAATGTCTAAAATCACCCTGAACCATCCATCTTAGGATTGAGATGTGTGGCTAAGGATTAATCCAATTATGTAATTAAAATTGATAAATAGGCTCATCAATATTTGGTATAGAGGAGCAATTAAGAGGCATAGAGGGATTTGATGAGGTATGGGAGGCATGAATCCTAATATTTGTGGCATTTATGGCCTAGGGATGTCTTCCCAAGAAATGAGGTCACCTGATGATGTAGATATTCCATATTCATTTCCAAAAAAAAGTTTTCAATAATTTTCTATAGAATTATTAATTATTCCTTGATTTGGGTTAATTATCTCATAAGCATGCTTAAGCACTTTATGCACAAATTACTCAAATTGATCAGAATGTCCTGTTCTTGGTCTAAAAGTTGACTAGATTAGACTTGGAAGGTGATGTCAGATGAATTGAAACCATATTCCCATTTAGGATGTTATCAACAACAAATAACAAAGGCACGTGTCTTGTGTAAGAGATTTGATAGAAAAGAGCAATTCAGAGCACCTAGGTGCAAAATTAGCATTTTGACTTGAAATGATCTGATCAAAGTTAGCTAGCCCATAAATTGAACTATCCCATTTAGGGATACCCTGGCCAAAATTGGCATTTGAATATATCAATTTCACATTATTTAGCGTGTTTTTAGGCCAAATTATGCATTTTGGGTGGAAATTGACTAAAACCCTGATTGGAGGTTATTGATGGCTAGATTTAGGTGTCTACAATAGTAATTCTTCTATTCTACTTATCTCACTTGCCTTATATGCATCTTCCTATGGTGTTAATATTAACTTATCTATTTTTAGTAGAGGGATAATATCTATATTTTCAATATTAAGACTTCCACCAGTAGTGGCTAGATTAGTTTATCTGTTATCTTATTTATTATTAACATCTTGTCTTCTCTCTCTTTCTTTTGTATCTCTTTCTTATTATCCCCATCAATTTGCTTATCTCATCATTCACCATCTTCTCCTAATTGTCTTAAGTTATCTTCTTAGTAATATATCCTTCTTTCTTAATTAACTTACTTTTAAGTTTTTACTTACTTTCTTATCCCCTTACATCTTTTTAAACCTTCCCCATTTATTTAGACTATATATTTCGAGTGGTCATATTTTTTAGGATCTCCCTTATTTCCACATGTCATCCCTTATGTGTTTATCCCTTAAAAGAATTGTTTACCTTATTTCACTAACCTCTGATCCACAAACAACTTGCAGATGAGGAGCAATACCTTATCGAATAAATGTTTCATTTCCTGATCAAAAACCTTAAAATTCTTTAAATTGAAACTTGTCTAATATTGTATAGCCAAAATTGTGATGAATGAGTTGAAGTTAGTCTCGAACCAATAATCAATAGTCGAGTTATATGTGTATCAAGGTGTTGGAGAGTCTCAATATTTTTTGCAATCCATTAAATAGATTTATTAATGTAAACTCTATAACTTCCAATATGATTAGCTTGTTGTAATATCTAAGAACACAAGAACTATACAAATGTGACCCAAAATTACTCTTCTTGAGGGTAGAATAATGATGCCTTTACTTTAGGTAAAGATTCACCTGTTTGTTTGATCTCAAAGTGAAAAAATAATTAATTTATCTCCTCACCATTGTTTTATATATGTTAGAGGCCCTCCCCAAGATTTCTCTTATTGATATAAAACCCATGTCAAAAGTTTCTGAGGTGGTGGATAAAGTAATTGAGGGGATGCTTAATCCCCCTTCCTTCCTAAGAGAGAGTAAGACTTAGCAAGGCTTGAAGTCTATTCAAATTAAAATACCTCAACCTACAACTAAAAATAGGGTAAGGGTGAGGAGGGGTTTAAGTTATAAAATGGGAAGAAGGTTATGATTGAGGAACTCTTTATCTCTTATTTGAATTTAAATTCAAACTCTAACCCGATTAAAAGCTTGTTTACATTGAAATTAGACTCTTTCAAGCTCAACAATGACAAAACTATTAAAATTTTTAATGATGATAAGGACTCAAAGTTGGAATCATGTCCTCTCATAGCCCGAAGGTCAATTCAAACTCCATTCCATTAGAATGTGCTAAACAATTTAAGACGGGGATTTCAACCTCTATTGTAAACCTTTATAATAGAGTTGAAAGTTTAGAAAATGAATCCAACTTACAATTGAGCATACTAAAATGGGGTTTCAATGAAAACAATAGGCTTAAGGCAATTATTGATGTTCTTCATTAGAAAATTTATGTAAAGTTTCCTACCCCATCTGTGAACATGCATTTTGATGAAGATCAATATAACACATTGTCAGAGATTTGCCACTTGAAGGAGGAATCCTCCAACCTTAAGGCCAGAAATGATAAAGTAGAAGGTGAGTTAGGCATTATAAATGAAAACCTTTGCAATACATTAAACACAAGAAGAGCCAACATAAAAAATTGTGTTAATGGTTTTTAAATGCTCTACATAAGGTTATGAAAAAGGGAAAAAATATTTGGCTTAAGATGGCCCTTCCAAGAGAATGAGCCATTAAAAGACTCAAGTCAGTACTAATGAGGATCCTAAGGATGACTTTGTATAAGGCCACCTCAATACTTGAAGGAGGAGTGTGATGTTGTTGTTGCTCTAAATGGTATCTCTTCACCAACAAATGAATCTAGTTAATCTAATGTTACCTTGGTAGTTTTATTGATGGTTTATTATTTTTTGTCTGCTTATTTTAGTTTCAAATACAGTGTTATATTTTTGGTTTCCTATTTAGTATGTTTTTATCTTATCCTTCATTCTCAAATGCAAAAAAAATTAGATCATATTAAAAACCTACTTTTTACCCATAATAAATAAATCAATCTATCTAAAATTTTAAATTTTTATACACTAAATTTAGTTTGAAATTTCATAATAATCTTTATATCTTACCTTTGTTGTTAAATTATTAGGTAATCTTATTTAGATTATCACATTTGTATTTGTATAAAATTTCATGTAAAAAATTTGCACAAAGTTATTCTTGATATGGGCTTTTATTATTTTTCATAATAAAACAATTTAAATCTAATTTTAGAAATATTATTTTTTCTCCATTGATTTTTATATCATCACATATATGTCTTTAAATCAACTTTATAATTATTTAAGTTAAAATCCTAACTTTGTCATAATTCTACCTAATTAGATTCGTTAACTCATATGAATCTGAAACGAAAAGGTTTTAAACTTTTTTAAAAACATTCCTTTACATATTTAGAGTGGTTAACACAAAATATATATTATATATATACATAATTTTAAAAACACATTAGAAAAAATGAATATGTAAAATGTGTCATTCAAATAAAATAAAATAAAAGATAGAAGATATATATTTTTTTAAATATGTCCATTATACAATGATATAAGATATGTTTATACTTGTATATACATTCATAACTCTTAAATTATAACAATCAAATAAAATTTGTTGATTTTATTTGGAATCTTAACATATTAATTGTAATCAAGTAATCTAAGTTTCTATTTAATAAATGTGATGTTAAAAAAATTAAAAGTAACATTTTTCAAACTTATTTCATTTTAGGGTATATGAAATTATTTGTTATATTTATATGTTTTTAATTCATTACTTATTTTCCAAGTCATTTTAATTAGAAAGAGTTCAAAGATTGTAAAAGTTATTCTCGGAGTCAAAAATTCTTTTCAACAAATAAAGTGTTAAAATTTTATTTCTCTAAATTTTATCTCATTTTAAATTATGTTTAATTATGTGCTATTTTTATTTGTTTGCAACTTGTCATTTCTTTTCCTACTCACATTTTAGTTGGGAAGAGTTTACTAAAACACTTTAGTTAAAAAGAATTTTTTTATTTTTTTTAATTTTATCTTATTTTTAATCATTTTTAATTGTTTTATTTTTATTATTTTGAGCTTGACACTTCTTTTTTATAAGCATTTTTTGGAAGAGCTTACCAAAATACTTTAGTTAAAAAAAGTTCACATATTTGAAAGATGGGATGTTTAAAAAACTATTTATCTCAATTTAATATTTTTTTTATAATGTGTAAAAAACTATTTATCTCAATTTAATTTTTTTTTAATAATGTGTATTATTTATGTTTATGGTATTCTACATATGTATGTTTAAACCATCTCAAGATAAGATGACTTCATGAATAGTAATTACATTATAGAACAAGGAGACCCACTTAATACATACACCCCATACACGTTTATGTTTCATTTCCTCTTCCTTTTTGTAAGTTATTAATGAAATGTACTTTTTTTACAATTATTAACATGTTATGATAACTAATGAACCATAATATATACATTATTATTTTTTATAGGAAATTTATTTTTACATGTATAAATCATTTAAATATGACCTTCATAAATAATATTTAACCTAATGACATGGTTTTAATGCCTTTAAAGTAATAATCACAAAATAAGTAAATCTATTTAATCCATTTAATACACAAAAACAATTACAAATAATTTACATACTAAAAAAATTGATAAAAATGATGAATATAAAAATATTGTGAAAATACTTCTAGAAAAAATCAACGATGTTAAAAAAAAATAATTACAAAATCACACAACATAAAAAAATTCCAAACAAATTATATTACAAACTGATCATTAGAATTTGTCAATATCCTTTACATGAGGATATGGAAAATTTATATTTGTTGTGGATTTTGAATTCTTTATATATCTTAGAATCTAAGAAATCCCCTTCCACCAAGCATTTATCTATTTGTTATTCCTAAGAGGCCTTCTCCAGGATTTTTTTTGTTGAGATAAAACTTATGTCAAATGTTTTTGAGGGGTTGGATAAAGTAGTTGAGGGGACACTTAAGCCTCTTTCCTTCTTAAGAGAGAGCAAGACTCAACATGGCCTGAGGTCTATTCAAATGAGGTCTATTCAAATTAACATTTCTTTGACTTGTAACCAAAAATTAAGTAAGGGTGAAGTGGAGTTTTTATTAGAAAAGGGGAAGAAGGTTAGTATTGAGTAACTCATTATCTCTGATTTGAATTTAAAGCACAAATATCCAAAAAAAAATTAAATCTTAACCCAGCTAAAATCATTTTTATATCGAGAATAGACTCTTTCAAGATCAACAATGACAAAAATATTGAAATTTTTTATGATGATAATCAATTAAAAATAGAGTCCTCTCATAATAAGAAGGTCAATCCTAATTCCCCTCCTTGAGAAGGTGCTAACCAACTCAAGAAAAGGATTTTGGCCTCTGTTGTAGACCTATATAATAAGGTTATACAATTAAACATAATGAAATGGGTTTTCAATGAAAACAAGAGGCTTAAGGCCAACATTGATGTTCTTCATTTGCAAATTTATGGAGAGTTCCTACCCCATTTATGGACATGCATTTTGATAAATATTAATGGAACACATTGCAATAGACTTGCCACTTGAAAAAGGAATCTTCCAACCTTAAAGGCTAAAATTATGAAAGTAAAAGGTGAGTTGGGCATTATAAAGGAAAACCTTTATAAAGTAATAAACATAATTATGCTAATAATATTTAAATGTTCCAAATAGTGTTTAAAAAAATAAAAAATATTTTAGCTCAAGCTAGCCCTACCAAGAGAACAAAGAGTCATTAAAAGACTCAAGTTGATATTAATGAGGATTCTGAGGATGACTTTGTAAAAGACTATCTACAATACTTGAAGGAGTAGGAAATTGTTTTTATTCTAAATAGTATCTCTTTGCTAACAAATAAATTTAACTAATCTAATGTTACCCTAGGAGTTCTATTATTTTCGTGTTATTATTTATTTACTTATTTTAGTTCCAAATTTTGTGTTATATTTTTAGTCTCCTATTTAATGTATTTATTTTATCCTTCATTCCCATATGTAAATGTAAAAAAAAATTAGGCCATTTCAAAAAATTACTTTTTATTCATAATTTAAAAGATAAAATAAAATCATACACTAAATTTAGTTTGAATTTTCATAATAATATTTATATATATACACCTAATTGAATTATTAGATGGTTGTATTTAAGTTAACACATTTACATTTGTATGAACTTTTGTCAATGAGGAAGTAAATTTAAAAATTCATGTAAAAAGTTTGTACAAGATTATTCTTGATATGGGCATTTATCATTTTGGTATTAAAATAATTTAAATTTAATTTTGACAAATTTATTTATGTTTCATTATATCAGATGTATGTCTTTAAATTAACTTTATAAATATTTAAATTATAATCCTAATTTCGTCATAGTTTTATAGAATCTAAAATGAAAAGGTTTTAAACCCCTTTTAAAAAAGCATTGCCTTACAATGGTTAACACATTATATTCTATAATATAATTTATATTTTGATAAACCAATTCATGTGTTATTTATTTATTATTAATTCTTAATATATAATAATGAATAAAGACCTCACATTCTTTATATCTTATTTAATAATAAATTATATTTATAATTATTATTTATATAAATAAATGTTTTAAAAATATATTAGAAAAAATAAATATATAAAATGTATAACTCAAATAAAATAAAAGATATAATTTTTTTTTTAAACATATTAAGACATATAAGATATATTTATGCCTATATTTACATTTATAATATAATTCATAAACTCTTAAATTAAGACAACTAAATAGAATATGATAGTTTTATTTTGAATCTTAATAATAGAAAATATTAACAATAAGCAATATTTTAACAATATGTTAATATATTAACAATAATCAATATTTTAGTAATACAAGTTTTCTTTTGATAAATGTGGTGTTAAGAAACTAAAAAATAATATTTATCTTAGTTTTATATTATTTTAAGATATATTTAATTATTTGTTATATTTATATGTTTCCAATTTTATTACTTCTTTTCCAAGACACTTTTGTTGGAAAGAGTTCGAAGATTGTGAAGTCAAAAATTGCTTTCAACAAATAATGTTAGAATTTTATTTCTTTCAATTTTATTTTATTTTGAGTTAATGTTTAATTATGTATTATCTTTATTTGTTTCATTTTTTTTATCGATTTCAGGATTTACGAGTCCCCTTCCTGATACCATAAAAGTATAAAATTAAACAAAATGGTCTAACTTGATGGTATTATCATCAAGGCATTTAACCAATAAAACTTAAACAAAGTATTTATATTTATATCATAATGTATTATATTACTTCATCATTAACTGTCTTAAATTCTAAAAACTAAAACACTAGTCTGACAAAATGACAAAAAACCATATAAATAATACCTACAATTAGTTGATAACAATAATTTCATTCTCCTCCCACACAATATTGACCACCTATCCTAGCCTTTGCATACAATCCTTCCCTTGCGACTTCAAAACCTTA
Source organism: Torreya grandis (assembly GCA_037957365.1). Lineage (NCBI taxonomy): Eukaryota > Viridiplantae > Streptophyta > Pinopsida > Cupressales > Taxaceae > Torreya > Torreya grandis. The sequence continues at coordinate 1,511,692 of JARHVA010002347.1, read as the reverse complement.
ACCACCTATCCCTATGAGTAAACACTAACCTTTGACCTAATAATCCCCTTCGCATTCTCTACCAGAGAAGACTCAGAATAGGTTGTCTTTTGCAAAATCATCTTCTTCTTACGACTCCCCTGCACCTTAAAAATTAACATTTTCTCATTCCACCAAGGTGGAGCTTGGAAATGGCCATGGATAAAGCCTCATGTCAGCCATTTGATGGCCTACAATCTACCTAAGGACCTCCTTATTGCATGCCATTCATTTAGATGAGGGATAGGAGTTATCAAATCCTACAAAAAAGGCATGGCAAACCCCTTGGCTTCCTCCTCCCCACCATCACCCGAGCACACCTCCTCTACATCTTGGAAAATTTTAACTAGGAAGGTGAATCTAGCTTCCAAAATTCTAAATAAAGACAAGTGCACAAAACCTAAGCCATCTTTCCTAGTAAAGGGAAGGTCCTACAAAGGGCCCAATGAAAGACTATCCAAAGCAGAAACCAACTCAAGCCTATATTTAGGATAGATGAAAAAGGTGACCAACTCTTTAACTTGATCCCTATCAGCCACAACCAAACATAAATTACTTATGAACAGGGTTGCAAAGTCTGAATTAATTTTAATTCTCCTACTCTCTTCTAGCAATTCTGCTCCCAAAATTTTCTCCAATGCATCTGTAACTTCCAAAGCTAAAATCCAAAAGCCATTCATTAAACACATCCTAGAAACACTTCCAAAAAAACCCATCTCTCTAGATTTTGTACCACTAAAGTGCAGTGGCCAGACCAATGATTCAACAACTTCTAGCTCCATCCAATAGAAAAAAGAAATCCCAGTGCATAAACCCATACTGCTAAAATATGGTAGACACAATTTAGATAAAAACTTGTTCTCAAAGAGATCACACGATCTGAAATGAAGGCCCTTCAAATTTGTGGCCTTGCAATAATTACTCCCATCAATACCTACTTTGTCACCCTTCGCTAAGCCAAAAAAATATCATCTAAAGACATCCATCACCTTGAAACCCATCCTAGAAAATGATTAAAAAAATTAAAGAGCCACCAATTTAACACCAACACAATCACCTAAAGACATCCATCACCTTGAAACCCACCCTAAAAAATGATTAAAAAAATTAAAGAGCCACCAATTCAACACCAACACAATCAAGCTATCTATATTTTTTATTATCGACCCTAGCCTCCTCTTGATCGATACCAACACTAACAAGGAAGTCTGCCATTTTATTGCTTTCCTGAAAGCAATGCAAATAAGTCCAACTACTAAATAGACTCAATTTGACCCAAATTTGTGAGATAATTATTTGTTCCTGACTTTTCACTTCTTTTCTTATACGTATTTTAGTTGGGAAGAGTTTACCAAAACTCTTATATATATAATTTTATTTTAAATTATGTTTAATTATGTGTTATCTTTGTTTATTTCTAACTTTTCACTTCTTTTCTTATATGTATTTTAGTTGGGAAGAGTTTACCAAAGTTGTTTAGTTAAAAAAAGTTCACATATTTGAAAGATAGGGTGTTTAAAAAATTATTTCTCTCAATTTAATCTCATTTTGTATTGTGTTTATTTATTTATCATCTAGATTCATTTTTAATTCATTACTTCTTCCCCTAAACATTTCAATCAAAAAAAGTTTAATATATAATTTATGTTTATAACATTATATAGCCATCTCAAGATAAGATAATTTCATAAGTAATCATTACATTACAAAACAAGAAGACCCACTTAACACATACATCCCATACACATTTATATTTTATTCCTCTTTCTTTTGTAAATTTTTATTGAAATGTATTTTTATTACACTCATTGATATGTTATGATAATTAATAGATCATAATGTATATATTCATATTTAGATTATTATTTTTTAAAGAGAATTTATTTTTACATATTTAAATCATTTAAAGATAACCTTTATGAATAATCTTTAAACTATAGATAAATTTTTAATACATTTAAAATAATAATCATAAAAATAAATAAATTTATTTAATATTTATGAATAATTTTTATACAAATGACATTTTAAAATTTATGTGTAATAATAATTCTAAGAAAAATAAATCTATTTAACACACAAATACCATAAACATTTATTAATAAGAGAAAAACTATAAATATACAAAAATAATTATAAAAATTTTACATATCAAAAAAATTAAGAAGAACGATGAATATCAAAAAAAATTAAGAAGAACCATGAATATAAAAAAAAATTAAGAAGAACCATGAATATAAAAAAATTGGAAAAATATTTCATTATAAAAAATCCATAGCATCAACAACAACTACTACAATATTACACTTTATATTACAAATTAATCATTATATAAACATCTCATAGAAACACATCACCATGTTATTTTATTATTTTAAATAGGGTTCAAAATTAATTTCCTTTAAAAAAACAAAATATTGCAATAATAGTGTGGACGGTCAAGAACGCATGAACTAGTCCAAGTTAAACATGCATATTATTTTAAATTAAGATGATTAAATAAAATTTGGTGGTTTAATTTTAAATTTTAATGTATTAATTATAATTAAGTAATATAAGTTTTCTTTTAATAAATATAGTGTTATTTTGGCAGATAATTTTTTTTTTCAACAAATTGAATGTTAAAAAAAAAAATTAAATTTTATCTCATTTTAAATTATGTTTAATTATATATTATTTTTATTTGTTTGTAATTTGTCACTTCTTTTCTTATAAACATTTTAGTTGGGAAGAGTTTACCAAAACATTTTAATTAAAAGAAAAAAATTATTTCTCTAAATTTTTTTTAAGTTAGGAAGAGCTTATCAAAACACTTTAATTAAAAAGTTTTTTTTTTTTTTTTTTTTTCTAATTTTTTTTCATTTTGAATCATATTTAATTATGTGTTATATTTATTTATTTCTAATTTGTCACTTCTTTTCTTGTACATTGTGCATTATTTATATTTATGACATTCTACACATGTATGTTTAAGCATCTCAAGATGAGATGACTTCATGAGTAGTTATTACATTACAAAACACGGAGACCCACTTAACATATACATTCCATACTTATTTATGTTTTATTTCCTCCTCCTTTTACAAGTTCTTATTGAAATGTAGTTTTCTTACACTTATTAACATATTATGATAACCAATGAACCATAATATATACATATTCATATTTATATTATTAATTTTTGTGAAAAATATATTCTTACATGTTTAAATCATTTAAAGATGACTTTCATAAATAATCTTTAATCTAACTATACGTTTTTAATACATTTAAATTAATGATCATAAAATAAGTAAATTTTTTTAATCCATTTAATATACAAGCACCAAACATTTGTTAATATGATTTTTAAATAACTTCTATGAATAATATTCAAATTAATGATATTTTTTTAATATATCTATAATAATTATATAGAAAACATATCTGGTAACATACAAACACCATAAATATTTGTTAATAGAAAAATATATATAATTATATAAAAATAATTACAAAAAAAATCACATATTAAAAAATTTGATAAAAATGATGAATATAAAAATATTGTGAAATCACTTCTCATAAAAAATAAATAATTACAAAATCACACAACATAATTTTTTTTTCAAACAAATTGTATTACAAACTAATCATCAGAATTTGTTAATATCCTTTACACAAGGATATGGGAAGGATATGGAAAATTTATATTTGTAAGTGTAGAATTTGAATTCTTTAGATAACTTAGAATCTAAGAAATCCTCTTCCATCAAGCACTTATTTATTTGTTACTACAAGAGGCCCTCTCCAAGATTTTTTTTGTTGAGATAGAACTTATGCCAATTAGTTTTGAGGGGATGGATAAAGAAGTTGAGGGGACCTTTAAGCCCCCTTCCTTACTAGGAGAGAGTAAGATTTGGCAGGGCCCGAAGTCTATTCAAAATAAAATTTTCTTGACCTATAACCAAAAACAAAGTAAAGGTGAGGTGGAGTTTAAGTTAGAAAAGGGGAAGAAGATTAAGATTGAGGAACTCTTTATCTCTAATTTGAATTTAAAGTATGACTTTCCAAAAAACTTAAAGCCTAACTTAACTAAAAGCATGTTTACATTGAGAATAGATTCTTTCAAGCTCAACAATGACAAAATTATTGAAATTTTTGATGATGATAAGGACTCTCAGTTAGAACCAGATCCCTCTCACAGTAAGAAGGTCAATCTTAACTCCCCTCCCTCTGAAAGGTGCTAACCAATTCAAGAAAATGATTTTGGCCTCTATTAAAGACCTATATAATAAGATTGACAGTTCATAAAATGAATCCAACTTACAACTGAGCATATTGAAATGGTTTTTCAATGAAAACAAGAGGCTTAAGGCCAACATTGATGTTGTTCATTAGCAAATTTATGGAGAGATGCCTACTCCATCTATGGACATGCATTTTGATAAAGATCAATGGAACACATTGCAATAAATTTGCCACTTGAAAGAGGAATCCTCCAACCTTAAGGTTAAAATTGAGAAAGTAGAAAGTGAGTTGGGCATTATAAAGGAAAATCTTTGTAAGGTAATAAACACAAGAAGAGTTACCATAAAAAAGTATGTTACTAGTATTTAAATGCCTCCAACTAGAGTTAAGAAAAATAAAAAATACTTCGGCTCTACTTAGCCTTATTAAGAGAACAAAGAGCTATTAAAAGATTTAATCTAATACTAATGAGGATTTTGAGGATGACTTTGTAAAAGAGCATTTACATTACCTGAAGGAGGAGTGGGGTATTGTTGTACTCAAAATGGTATATTTTTATTGACAAACAAATTTAGCTAATCTAATATTGCCCTGGGAGTTCTATTATTGGTTTGTTGTTAATTATTTACTTATTTGAATTCTAAATGTTGTGTTATATTTTTAGTCTCCTATTTAATATATTTATCTTATCAATTATAAAATCACTTTTTACTTATAATTTAAATTAATTAATTAAATAAATTTTCATACATTAAATTTAATTTAAACTTTCATATATATATATATATATATGTGTGTGTGTGTGTGTGTGTGTGTGTGTGTGTGTGTGTGTGTGTTTTAAAGAATTATTAAGTGGTAGTATTTAAATTAACATATTTACATTCATATGAACTTTTATCAATGAGGAAGTAAATTTAGAAATTATTGTAAAAAGTTTGCACAAGGTTATTCTTGATACAAGCATTTATCATTTTGGCAATAAAAGAATTTAAATTTAATTTTGGCAATCTTATTTATACTCCCTTGATTTTTATATAATATATGTATCTTTAAATCAATTTTATAAATATTTAAGTTAGAATCTTAATTTCATCATAGTTCTATGGAGTTAAAATGAAAAGGTTTTAAACCTCTTTACTAAAACATTACCTTACAATGGTTAACACATCTTATATTTTATAATATAATTTATATTTTGATAAACAAATTCATGTCTTATACTATTTTTTAAATTAATTTTTAATATATAATAATAAATAAAGACTTCATATTCTTTATATCTTATTTAATAATAAATTATGTTTGTATTTATAATTTTTATATTATTATTTATATAAATAAACACTCTGAAAATATATATATATATATATATATATATATATATATATATATATATATATATATATATATATAACTAACTTAAATAAAAGATATTTTTTTCTTTAACATATTTATTACAAAATAATATAAGACATATTTATACTTATATTTATAATTTAATTCTTAAACTCTTAAATTTAAAGAACCAAACAAAACTTGATGGTTTTATTTTGAATCTTAACATATTAAATATTAACAATAATCAATATTTTGATAAATATATTAATAATAATCAATATTTTGGTAATATAATTTTTTTTAAAAATAAATTTGGTGTTAAGAAAATAAAAAATAATATTTTTCTCAAGTTTTATTTTATTTTAAGATATATTTAATTATTTATTATATTTATATATTTTCAACTTATTATTTCTTTTTTTACATATTTTAGTTGGAAAGAGTTCAAAGATTGTAAAGTCAAAAATTGCTTTCAATAAATAATGTTACAATTTTATTTCTCTAAATTTTATCTTATTTTAGGTTATGTTTAATTATATGTTATCTTTATTTGTTTCAAACTTGTCACTTCTTTTTTTATAGGTATTTTAGATGGGAAGAGTTTGCCAAAAAAGTTAATTAAAAAGAAAAAAAAAAAAAATCTAAATTTTATTTCATTTTGAATTATGTTTAATTATGTGTTATTTTTATTTATTTTCAACATGTCACTTTTTTTATATACACATTTTAGTCAGGAAGAGTTTAGCAGAACACTTTAGTTAAAAAAAATTCACATAAGATAGAATGTTTAAAAAATTATTTCTCTCAATTTAATCTCTTTTTACATTGTGTTTATTTATTTATTATTGCGATCCATTCCTAATTCTGTTACTTCTTCTCTTAAACATTTCAATCAAGAAAAATTCAATATATTATCTTTGTTCATGACATTCACTAAAATAAATGTCATTGGTGTAAAGATTATTCATAAGTTTTAAATGAATTTATTTATTTTGTGATTATTATTTTAAATGTATTAACATGTCGGTAGGTTAGATTATCCAAGAAAATAATATTTAAATGATTTAAACATGTATGAATAAATTTCTCACAAAAAAATTATATATATATATATATATAATGGTCTATTAATTATCATAACATGTTAAATGAGTGTAAGAGAAGTACATTTTAATTAAAATTTGTAAAAGAAAAAGGAAATAAAACATGTTTTATTTCCTTTTTCTTTTACAATTTTTTATTAAAATGTTATCGTAACATGTTAATGAGTGTAAGATAAGTACATTTTAATAAAAATTTGTAAAAGAAAAAGGAAATAAAACATGTTTTATTCCTTTTTATTTTACAAATTTTTATTAAAATGTACTTCTATATATATATATATATAATTTTTTTTTTGTGAAAAATTTATTCCTATATGTTTAAATCATTTAAAGATTATTTTCTTGGATAATCTAACCTACCAAAATTTTAATACATTTAAAGTAATAATCATAAAATAAATAAATTCATTTAAAATTTACGAATAATCTTTACACCGATGAAATTTATTTTAGTGTATGTGTAGTAATAATTACAAAAAATGTAAATTCGTTTAACACAAACACCATAAACATTTGTTAATAGGAGAAGAATCATAAATGTACAAAGATAATTATAAAAAAATTACATAAAAAAAGATTGAGATGAATAATAAATATGAAAAAATGTGAAAACATTTCATTAAAAAAGTCCATGACATCAACAAAAACAATTACAAAATCACACTTATTTATCTGTTATTACAAGAGGCCCTCTCCAAGATTTTTCTTGTTGAGATAGAACTTATGCCAATTAGTTTTGTGGAGATGGATAACGCAGTTGAGGGGATGTTTAAGCTCCCTTACTTACTAGGAGAGAGCAAGATTTGGCAGGGCCCAAAGTCTATTCAAAATTAAAATTTTCTTGACCTATAACCAAAAACAAGGTAAGGGTGAGGTGGAGTTTAAGTTAGAAAAGGGGAAGAAGATTAAGATTGAGGAACTCTTCATCTCTAATTTGAATTTAAAGTATGACTTTCCAAAAAACTTAAAGCCTAACTTAACTAAAAGCATGTTTACATTGAGAATAGATTCTTTCAAGCTCAACAATGACAAAATTGTTGAAATTTTTGATGATGATAAGGACTCTCAGTTAGTACCAGATCCCTCACATAGTAAGAAGGTCAATCTTAAATCCCCTCCCTTCGAAAGGTGCTAACCAATTCAATAAATTGATTTTAGTCTCTATTAAAGACCTATATAATAAGATTGACAATTTATAAAATGAATCCAACTTACAACTGAGCATATTGAAGTGGTTTTTCAATGAAAACAAGAGGCTTAAGGCCAACATTGATGTTGTTCATTAGCAAATTTGTGGAGAGATGCCTACTCCATCTATAGACATGCATTTTGATAAAGATCAATGGAACACATTGCAATAAAATTTGCCACTTGAAAGAGGAATCCTCCAACCTTAAGGTTAAAATTGAGAAAGTAGAAAGTGAGTTGGGCATTATAAAGGAAAATCTTTGTAAGGTAATAAACACAAGAAGAGTTGTCACAAAAAAGTATGTTAATAGTATTTAAATGCCTCCAAGTATAGTTACAAAAAATAAAAAATACTTTAGCTCTACTTAGCCTTATTAAGAGAACAAAGAGTTATTAAAAGACTCAATCTGATATTAATGAGGATTTTGAGGATGACTTTGTAAAAGAGCATTTACATTACCTGAAGGAGGAGTGGGGTATTGTTGTTACTCAAAAATGGTATCTTTTCACCGACAAACAAATTTAACTAATCTAATATTGCTCTAGGAGTTCTACTATTGGTTTGTTGTTAATTATTTACTTATTTGAATTCTAAATGTTGTGTTATATTTTTAGTCTCTTATTTAATGTATTTATCTTATCAATTGTAAAATCACTTTCTACTTATAATTTGAATTAATTAATTAAATTAATTTTCATACATTAAATTTAATTTAAACTTTCATATATATAGTTGTTGAAGAATTATTAAGTGGTAGTATTTAAATTAACATATTTACATTTGTATGAACTTTTATCAATGAGGAAGTAAATTTAGAAATTATTGTAAAAAGTTTGCACAAGGTTATTCTTGATATAAGCATTTATCATTTTGGTAATAAAATAATTTAAATTTAATTTTGGTAATCTTATTTATGCTCTCTTAATTTTTATATAATATATGTATCTTTAAATCAATTTTATAAATATTTAAGTTAGAATTTTAATTTCGTCATAGTTCTATCTATTTTAATTTTAATTATATGTTATCTTTATTTCTTTTAAACTTGTCACTTCTTTTTTTATAGGCATTTTAGATGGGAAGAGTTTGCCAAAAAAGATAACTAAAAAGAAAAAAATATTTTTCTAAATTTTATTTCATTTTGAATTATGTTTAATTATGTGTTATTTTTATTTATTTCCAACTTGTCACTTTTTTTTATACAGATTTTAGTCAGGAAGAGTTTACTAAAACACTTTAGTTAAAAAAAGTTCACATACAATAGATTGTTTAAAAAAGTATTTCTCTCAATTTAATCTCTTTTTACATTGTGTTTATTTATTTATTTATTATTTCGATCCATTCCTAATTCTGTTACTTCTTCTCTTAAATATTTCAATCAATAAAAATTCAATATATTATCTTTGTTCATGACATTCACTAAAATAAATGTCATTGGTGTAAAGATTATTCATAAGTTTTAAATGAATTTATTTATTTTGTGATTATTACTTTAAATGTATTAAAATGTCGGTAGCTTAGATTATCCAAGAAAATAATCTTTAAATAATTTAAACATGTAGGAATAAATTTCTCACAATTTATTCCTACATGTTTAAATCATTTAAAGATTATTTTCTTGGATAATCTAAGCTACCGACATTTTAATACATTTAAAATAATAATCACAAAATAAATAAATTCATTTAAAATTTATGAATAATCTTTACACCAATGACATTTATTTTAGTGTATGTGTAGTAATAATTACAAAAATAGTAAATTCATTTAACACAAACACCATAAACATTTGTTAATAGGAGAAGAATCATAAATGTACAAAGATAATTATAAAAAAATTACATACAAAAAAGATTGAGATGAATAATAAATATGAAAAAATGTGAAAAAATTTCATTAAAAAAGTCCATGACATCAACAAAAACAATTACAAAATCACACTTATTTATCTGTTATTACAAGAGGCCCTCTCCAAGATTTTTCTTGTTGAGATAGAACTTATGCCAATTAGTTTTGAGGGGATGGATAAAGCAGTTGAGGGGACCTTTGAGCCCCCTTCCTTACTAGGAGAGAGCAAGATTTGGCAGGGCCCAAAGTCTATTCAAAATAAAATTTTCTTGACCTATAACCAAAAACAAGGTAACAGTGAGGTGGAGTTTAAGTTAGAAAAGGGGAAGAAGATTAATATTGAGGAACTCTTCGTCTCTAATTTGAATTTAAAGTATGACTTTCCAAAAAACTTAAAGCCTAACTTAACTAAAAGCATGTTTACATTGAGAATAGATTCTTTCAAGCTCAACAATGACAAAATTATTGAAATTTTTGATGATGATAAGGACTCTCAGTTAGAACCAGATCCCTCTCACAGTAAGAAGGTCAATCTTAACTCCCCTCCCTTCGAAAGGTGCAAACCAATTCAAGAAAATGATTTTGGCCTCTATTAAAGACTTATATAATAAGATTGACAGATTATAAAATGAATCCAACTTACAACTGAGCATATTGAAATGGTTTTTCAATGAAAACAAGAGGCTTAAGGCCAACATTGATGTTGTTCATTAGAAAATTTATGGAGAGATGCCTACTCCATCTATAGACATGCATTTTAATAAAGATCAATGGAACATATTGCAATAAATTTGCCACTTGAAAGAGGAATCCTCCAACCTTAAGGTTAAAATTGAGAAAGTAGAAAGTGAGTTGGGCATTATAAAGGAAAATCTTTGTAAGGTAATAAACACAAGAAGAGTTACCATAAAAAGGTATGTTACTAGTATTTAAATGCCTCCAAGTAGAGTTAAGAAAAATAAAAAATACTTGGGCTCTACTTAGCCTTATTAAGAGAACAAAGAGCTATTACAAGACTCAATATGATACTAATGAGGATTTTGATGATGACTTTGTAAAAGTACATTTACATTACTTGAAGGAGGAGTGAGGTATTGTTGTTACTCTAAATGGTATCTTTTCACCAACAAACAAATTTAGCTAATCTAATATTGCCGTGGGAGTTCTATTATTGATTTGTTGTTAATTATTTACTTATTTGATTTCTAAATGTTGTGTTATATTTTTAGTCTCCTACTTAATATATTTATCTTATCAACTATAAAATCACTTTTTACTTATAATTTGAATTAATTAATTAAATAAATTTTCATACATTAAATTTAATTTAAACTTTCTTATATTATTAATATATATATATATATATATATATATATATATATATATATATATATAGAATTATTAAGTGGTAGTATTTAAATTAACATATTTACATTTATATGAACTTTTATCAATGAGGAAGTAAATTTAGAAATTATTGTAAAAAGTTTGCACAAGGTTATTTTTGATACAAGCATTTATCATTTTGGTAATAAAAGAATTTAAATTTAATTTTGGCAATCTTATTTATGCTCTCTTGATTTTTATATAATATATGTATCTTTAAATCAATTTTATAAATATTTAAGTTAGAATCTTAATTTCGTCATAGTTATATGGAGTTAAAATGAAAAGGTTTTAAACCTCTTTTAGAAAACATTGCCTTACAATGGTTAACACATCTTATATTTTATAATAAAATTTATATTTTGATAAACAAATTCATGTCTTATATTGTTTTTTAAATTAATTTTTAATATATAATAATAAATAAAGACTTCATATTCTTTATATCTTATTTAATAATAAATTATGTTTGTATTTATAATTTTTATATTATTATTTATATAGATAAACACTCTAAAAATATATTAGAATATATATATATATATATATATATGCAAAATGTGTAACTTAAATAAAATAAAAGATATTTTTTTCTTAACATATTTATTATAAAATAATATAAAACATATTTATACTTATATTTATAATTTAATTCTTAAACTTTTAAATTTAAAGAACCAAACAAATTTTGATGGTTTTATTTTGAATCTTAACATATTAAATATTAACAATAATCAATATTTTGGTAAATATATTAACATATTAACAATAATCAATATTTTGGTAATATAAATTTTAATAAATTTGTTGTTAAGAAAAAAAATAATAATATTTTTTTCAATTTTATTTTATTTTAAGATATATTTAATTATTTATTATATTTATATGTTTCCAACTCATTACTTCTTTTTTTACATACTTTAGTTGGAAAGAGTTCAAAGATTGTAAAGTCTAAAATTGCTTTCAATAAATAATGTTACAATTTTATTTCTCTAAATTTTATCTTATTTTAGATTATGTTTAATTATATGTTATCTTTATTTGTTTCAAACTTGTCACTTCTTTTTTTATAGGCATTTTAGTTGGGAAGAGTTTGCCAAAAAAAATAATTAAAAAGAAAAAAATATTTTTCTAAATTTTATTTCATTTTGAATTATGTTTAATTATGTGTTATTTTTATTTATTTCTAACTTGTCACTTTTTTTTTATACACATTATAGTTGGGAAGAGTTTACCAAAACACTTTAGTTAAAAAAAAGTTCACATATTTGAAAGATAAAATGTTTAAAAAATTATTTCTCTCAATTTAATCTCTTTTTACATTGTGCTTATTTATTTATTATTTCGATCCATTCCTAATTCTGTTACTTCTTCTCTTAAACATTTCAATCAAGAAAAATTCAATATATTATCTTTGTTCATGAATAAGTTTAAACCATCTTAAGATGAGATGACTTTATGAGTAGTCATTACATTACAAAACAAAAAGACCCACTTAGCACATACACTCTAGACACGTTTATGTTTTATTTCCTTTTTCTTTTACAAATTTTTATTAAAATGTACTTCTTTTACACTCATTAACATGTTATGATAATTAATAGACCATCATATATATATATATATATATATATATATATATATATATATATATATATATATATATATATATATATATATATATATATATATATATAGTGAGAAATTTATTCCTACATGTTTAAATCATTTAAAGATTATCTTTATAGATAATCTAACTTACCGACATTTTAATACATTTAAAGTAATAATCACAAAATAAATAAATTCATTTAAAACTTATGAATAATCTTTATACCAATGACATTTATTTTAATATTTGTGGAGTAATAATTACAAAAAAAGTAAATCCATTTAACACAAACATCATAAATATTTGTTAATAAAAGAAGAATCATAAATATACAAAAATAATTATAAAAAAATTACATACAAAAAAAATTGAAATAAATAATAAATATGCAAAAATGTGAAAATATTTCATTAAAAAAGTCCATAACATCAACAAAAACAATTACAAAATCACACTTTATATTACTAACTGATCATCATATAAACATCTCATAAAAACACGTCACCATTTTATTTTATTTTTTTAAATAAAATTCAAAATTAATTTTTTTCTAAAACAAAATATTGCAATGATAGTGTGAAGGGTCAAGAAGACATGAACTAGTCCAAGTTACCCAACGTTATTTTAACTCCACACCCAACGACTAGTTTACATTATACCCAATAATTCGCTCTAAAACTATTGAAACTTGTAAGTTAAAAACATGCACTTTATTTCATATCAAGAAAGTTGCCACTTAATCAAGCAAACCTAAAGTCAAAATCACAAATGCTTAATTGACCCCCCTCCCCTCCCCACACGCAAAAGAAAAAAACCTAAAATCATTTTCCACATTAAATATTAATATTTAATTAAAAATTAACGTCATCATTTTGTGTATAAAATCGGGGTAAGGTTGAAATCCCTGTGAAGTTAGGAAAATAAACAAACAATATCTCGAAAACCGTGTCGTTTTTATCGTTGTTAACATGCCGGCAGCCGGCAGATGTTCCCGGCACCGGGAGGTTGTTCTGTCGCTGTCAGCACAAAATAATTCAAACGACACTGCTCTTATCTGCGGATGACAGAGACAGTTGATACGCAGATGTACTTTTCAATGATAAGCAAACGTACATATGGGCCTGGACAGCTACTGCGCACTATATACGAAAGCGACGGATTGATCAGAGGGTAAACCGCAAGTGAAAAATAACTTGCGGTTTTTTTTCGCTTTATACGGTTCAAAACAAGGAGGGCTCAGTGGGGAATGAATGCGTGGAAAATCGGGATCAATATGGGATTATTAATATTTAATGCGTATGCATGCAGGCCTAACGGAGTATTATTAACGCCTAATAAATAAAATTAATGGAATAATCAGCCTTAATGTACGTTACAGCGTGTAGAAATGGGCGTAGCAGTAATTAATTTGTGGGATTTGATTAGTTGGGTGTTAATTTCATGAATCCACTGTGCAGAAGCGACATAACCCACAATGTTTAATAATGTGAAATCGGCAGGGGCAGGGGCTCATTGCATTGTAATTTGTACTGTAGGTTTGTTTGGTTTAAGGCATGTTTTGTTTATTTAAAGTTAGTTTTTTTTTCCTTTTATTTGTGTGATTTGTGTCTTGTGTTTTGTCGTTGTAGAGGCAGTTCAATGCTCATGTTGATGGGTGTGCTGTCATCTACTTTTGTGCCCTTATATATATAGTTTCTTTTTTGCTCTCTTTGTCCTCATATTTTGTTGAAGTAATAGAGAGGCTCAGGCTTCAGGCTCAGGCTCTTTCTCTTTCTCTTTCTCTTTCTGTGTCTTTTCCTCTTTCCTAGGGAAGCACGCATGCAGCATCTAAAAGCATAGATAAATGGGTGAATGAGATACAAACTAGTCTTTGACATAACTTGTGGCAGAGATTCAGACCATTATTCCAGCAGTCCATGGGAGGAGACTGCATTTTCCACATTCAGATCCCCCACAGAGAAGGTGTACAGGGTGCATAAAGTCCTGTTTCTCATTCCATTTAGCTGTGTCGTAAAAATTTGAAGCCTTGTTGACCTGTTTAGGGAGGAAATTAGGGTTTGGGTATAAGTGGGTGTGAGGCGTACACATAGATCTGTGGGTGTGTTGTATTGGGTTGTTGCACTGGAGGCAGGGGGGGCAGACATGACCTCTTTGAGCAGGGAACTGGTGTTCCTAATCTTGCAGTTTCTGGATGAGGAGAAGTTCAAGGAAACTGTACACAAGTAAGTTTGAGAAAAGATAAAAATACCCACCTTTCTTTTAATAGATTTTTTTTTTTTTTCCTAATAAATTTTTGTTGGGTTGTGATGTTTTGGGCGTGTGGATAAATTTAGATTGGAGCAAGAATCTGGGTATTTCTTCAATATGAAGTACTTTGAAGATCAAGTGCAGGCAGGGGATTGGGAAGAGGTGGAAAGATACCTTTCTGGTTTCACAAAAGTGGATGACAATAGATATTCCATGAAAATTTTCTTTGAGATCAGAAAACAGAAATATTTAGAAGCTCTTGATAAGTAAGTTTTTTTTTTGCACCCCACTTCTTCTAATGATATCTCAAGAATTTCAGGAAGCGTGTATATTTTTATTTATTTTATATTTTTGATTAATATTTCTTAAATATTTTTAGAATGATAGTTACTTTATTTATTTACTTTTAGATATTTTTGGAATATTTGGAAGATGTTTTATCTGTATTTATTGAAAGCTTTAATATTTAGGTAATTTTTGTATAGTTTTTAGATATTTCAAGAATTTTGAAAGATGGTGGTAATTGTTTGTTATGGATAAGTGATTTTAGATGGTGGGTATTTTTAGGCAAGATCGGGCTAGAGCTGTGGAGATTCTGGTGAAGGATCTCAAAGTATTTTCATCTTTCAATGAAGAGCTGTTCAAGGAGATCACACAGCTTCTTACTCTGGAGAATTTCAGGTACCATGTTTGCTTGAAGGTCATTTTTGTAATCCTGTTTTTTTATTTTTTGTAAAACTGTTATTTGAAGTTGGGTATTTTTTTTATGGGATTTTCGATAAATTGATTTTTTTTTAAATAAATTTTTGTTTACCGTTTCTAGACATTCAGTTATATTAATGTGCATTGAAACCCTTAACGAAGGATATGCTCCTGTATTTCATTAAAGTTTGTAATTTTTAGAACAAGGGAAATGATAAACAGGCAAGGTGCAAGGTGTATTTATTGAAGTTTGTAATGGAGTCGTTTATGTTTTAAATGGATTCAAAGAAAGTTGGGTATGATGCATACAGGGAAAATGAGCAACTGTCCAAATATGGGGAGGCCAAGTCTGCAAGAAACGTTATGCTGCTGGAGCTTAAGAAATTGATAGAAGCCAATCCTCAGTTTCGGGATAAGCTTCAATTTCCTGGCCTCAAAGCTTCTCGTCTCAGAACTCTCATAAATCAGAGGTAGGCTTTTATTGGCCGAGTTGTTTTAGGATTTCCCTATTTTTTAGTTAATGAATGTGGTATAAGAGGGTGGAGTAATATTTGTTGAATTACAGTCTCTATGGGTTTTTCAAAAACAGGGATTTAGTTAAAATTATGATATATTAAAGTCTGGGCTTGGCTTTTTCTGTCTTCAGTCTTAATTGGCAGCATCAACTTTGTAAGAACCCTCGACCCAATCCTGATATCAAGACTCTCTTTGTCGATCATACATGTGCACCTCCTAATGGAGCTCGAGCACCAACCCCTTCAAATAACCCTCTGGTGGGGGCACTCCCAAAAGGAGCAACCTTTCCTATTGCCCCTCATGGTGTGAATCCACTGGTACAACAATTTGACTCTTTCAATTATAGCAATTTGTTCATTTCTTTTGATTCAGCAGTTTGTCCTCATTGGTGTTAACAAGGCAAGTTCTTATCCCATATTTTTCAGCCATTTCAACCCACGGGTGCTCCTTCTGCGAGTTCTCTGGGATGGATGGCAAGTCCAAATCCTTCTGCTCCACATCCTGCAGTAGCTGCTGGTCCTGTATCTCTTACACCACCCCCGAATGCAGGTGAGTTTACTTGACAATATTCTGTGACATGGCTGCTAGAACTAGAAGCAAAAACTGTGTTTTGACTATAGAGGAATATTGCATAGGCTCAATGCCATGGGAAATTACTAGTGTCTCCTATGAGATACATTGGATAACTTAGTTCATTTTAAAACTACAGTCTTTTGAAAGAAGTATTTTTTTTCCTATGTGCTGTTCCGAATTATAGAAAATAAAGTTTTCTAATTTTATTAATTGCATCAGCTGCTTTTTTAAAACGACCTAGAACTCCACCATCAAATGGTCCTGCAGTAGACTATCAGTCTGCTGATTCTGAACATCTTATGAAGCGCATCCGAACTGGTCAATCTGATGAGGTGTGTGCAAACTTGCAAAGTGTTATGTTTAGGTATCTTTTTTCTGTAGTAAGTTCCCTGCTAGTTGAATAGCAGATTGCAGGTAGATAATTTGGTTATTTACCAGGTATTGAAGCAATCTTTGCCCTAAGGTTGAAACTAATCATCAGTGTCTTCTTATTAGGTGAACTATCCTGGCCCTCATAACATGTATTCACAAGATGATCTCCCCAAAACGGTGGCAAAAACTCTTAATCAGGGTTCAAATGTCATGAGTATGGATTTTCATCCTCAGCAGCAAACAATTCTGTTAGGTAATTCCAAATCACAATAAGTATAATTTTTCATTCAATCTGGAAGATGTGCCTTTGGTTTTCTAGGTTCAAAAATTCTAAATCATCCTTGGAAATTTGGATTCTGAATTTGAACCGTCAGTTGGAACAAATATTGGTGACATTGCAATTTGGGAGGTGGCATCTAGGGAAAAATTAGCATACAGGACCTTTAAAGTTTGGGACATTTCTGCCTGCTCAATGCCAATGCAGGTAGATGTAGTTCAATGAGTTTGAATTTTGATTTTTCACGAGGAACATGAAAATTTCTGTTTCTTCGTTTACTGTAATTGATAGTCATTATGTGCCTTTAGATAAATATATTTTTTATCATGCTTTCTGTTATGTTTTCTTAGGCTGCTCTGGTTAAAGATCCAGCTGTATCAGTGAACCGTTGTATCTGGAGCCCAGACGGACAAGTACTTGGTGAGTGGCTGTTCTTTGTATTCTCAAAAGAAAATGCTTTCATAACTCCACCATAGTGCATTGGAACTCTTTGTAAATGTTTTATTTCTACTTGAGCTGTATTTACTTGGTTTAGGTTTCTATCTATTGAGATATTAACATACATTTGTCGTGTAGGAGTTGCATTTTCCAAGCATATTGTTCATATATATTCTTATAATGGGGCGGGTGATTTGAGGCAGCATCTAGAGGTTTGTTTGCATGCCTAAAGGACTTATGTGCACAGCTTGTGGGTTTGTGATACAAGATATAATTTATTCAGATTCATATAATCCATGCAGATTGATGCACACGTAGGGGGTGTGAATGATATCGCATTTTCTCACCCTAACAAGCAGCTATGCATTATTACATGTGGGGATGACAAGACTATCAAGGTATTCACATGTCAAGGTTCGAACTAAGTATTGTCTATTAGTATGTGTGAGAACAGAATGATAATTATTTTGCCCATGCTGTAGGTATGGGATGCAGTAGCTGGTCGAAAGCAATATACATTTGAAGGGCATGAAGCACCTGTCTATTCGGTTTGTCCTCACCACAAAGAAAATATCCAGGTACACCCTTTCTAAAGACCTGATTAATAAATTGAAATTCGACACTGCAGTTGAATGGTTAAGAAACAATGTAGCACTCTTTGCTTTGTTGTTTGGTTTCCTCTGAATGCCGAGTCAATGGCCATAGCAGAAGCACCTGATTGTGTGGAAGGTAGATTTATGGTAATTATTTTGTTTGCATACAGTTCATTTTCTCTACAGCCATTGATGGAAAGATCAAAGCTTGGCTGTATGATCTTTTGGGCTCTAGGGTTGATTACGATGCCCCTGGGCTATGGTGCACTACAATGGCTTATAGTGCTGATGGTGCACGGTAATAAAGACCTTCGAGGCTTAGTTTTTTAAAATTATATATTCATTCCCAATATTTATAAGAGTGTTTCTAAAACACATTCATTTTTTTTTCTGTTAGGCTTTTCTCTTGTGGAACAAGCAAAGAAGGTGAATCATTCCTGGTTGAGTGGAATGAAAGTGAAGGAGCAATTAAGAGAACTTATTCTGGTTTCCGAAAACGTTCCTTGGGTGTTGTACAGTTTGATACAACGAAGAATCGCTTTTTAGCAGCTGGAGATGAATTTCTAATTAAGTTCTGGGATATGGATAACACTAATATTTTGACTACAACTGAGGCCGAGGGTGGTTTACCAGTAAGAATTTATTTCCTTAGGATTAATGTCTCATTTTTAAATAAAGTATAAAATAATGGCAGTGTTATAAACTGGAATGTTGTTGCTAGTCATTTTTTTGGCCATACCTCAATGCATTTTTCTTATATAATATTGTCACCAACTTAAGGCTAGTCCACGGCTTCGTTTCAACAAAGATGGTAGCCTGCTAGCAGTCACAACAAGTGAAAATGGCATCAAGATATTAGCTAATGCAGATGGACTTCGCTTGATTCGTATGCTGGAGAGTAGAGCCTTTGAAGCAACAAGGATACCGGCAGAGGCAATGGCATCAAAGGTAGAAATGCCATGTCCATTTGACATAGACATGCCTAGATATTGATTTTAAGAATCAAACACTAGCTGAAGTGTTTCTTAACGTGCAGGCTCCAATTGTAAATATAATGCCTACTGCAGTAAATGCACCCAGTTCCCTCTCTGGTGCTATGGAACGTACAGAGAGGCTGCCTCCTGCCGTATCAATGAACGGCTTTGTAAGGCTTTCCTTCCTAAGTTATTTCTTCAACAGTGTATCTAATCAAGTCTGTTCCTTTGAATATTTGTAGAAAATATTTTCAATTACTTAACCTCTTTTACAAAAAAGAGGCTTACTAAGATTCCATTTTTCTTTTTTTGTCTTGATTCTTACAATTATCTTACATTTGAGACACACAGAATGGTATAGACAGTAATCGGACAGTAGATGTCAAACCAAGGCTTTTAGAGGATGCTACAGACAAGAACAAGAACTGGAAATTGACTGAGATAACTGATCAAGTCCAGTGTAGATCTCTCAGGTTGCCTGATGGGATGCATTCAAGCAAGGTAAGATTCCATCTTTGTCATGGAAACACACATTATATTTCGTTTGTTATTACCAAATTTCTTGATACAAGTAGTAATACCTTATTTCTTGCAGGTTGCAAGACTTATATACACCAATTCTGGTGTTGCAGTTTTAGCACTGGCATCTAATGCACTCCACAAACTGTGGAAATGGTCACGGAATGAGCGAAATCCATCCGGAAAGGTGAGGCTTTTTACTTGCTAAAAGATTGTGTGTTTTCTACAAGATTCATTTTGGAGTAACTACGACTTAGTGATCTTGATTCTCTTCTACAGTCTACAGCCAATTTTACACCACAAATGTGGCAGCCAGCTAGTGGGATTGTTATGACTAATGATATCAGTGACACAAATCCAGAGGAAGCTGTTGCATGCATAGCTTTGTCTAAGAATGATTCCTATGTGATGTCAGCTTCTGGTGGAAAGGTCTCCTTGTTCAATATGATGACATTCAAGGTGCATATGTTTAATTAAGTTTTTTCTTTGTATGTTCAACTTCAGTTTTACACGGGTTTTTGAATTTTCAAAATCTGTTTCTTGCAAACATAACTGTTGAGCGTTTAAAATTAAAAGTTATATTCTTAATCAGGTTCTTTGTGAGTTACTAGTTTTCTTTATGTATAATTCATGTTTTTAAAGTTTTGTGGCATACTGATGAAAGTGTTTTATTGCAGGTCATGACAACTTTCATGCCACCTCCTCCTGCAGCTACTTTTCTGGCTTTTCACCCACAGGACAATAACATCATTGCAATTGGCATGGAAGATTCATCAATCCAGATATACAATGTCCGAGTTGATGAGGTGCTGCTAATAAGTAGCATTTTATCTTTTTTACTCCATTCAGTGCATCCTTAAACAAAGTGGCCTCTAACTTGGTCTTTTTAAAACTTGCATCAATTCACCAGGTAAAAACAAAGCTTAAGGGTCACCAGCAGAAAATTACAGGTTTGGCATTTTCACATTCTTTGAATGTGTTGGTGTCGTCTGGAGCTGACGCCCAGGTACAAATTTATTTTAAAATCCATTGCCATTTTGCACTGTTCACTTTGCTAATAGATTCTAACTGTAAGCTTTTGGTCCATGTTTTGGCAGCTATGTCTCTGGAGTATAGATGGATGGGAGAAGCGAAAATCTAAATTTATCCAAGTACAGGCAGGAAGATCATCACCACTTGTCGGGGATACAAAAGTGCAGTTCCATAATGATCAAGTTCACTTGTTGGTTGTCCATGAGAGCCAGCTTGCTATATATGATGCTTCTAAGTTAGATCGCTTGCGCTATGTAAGCCCTTATCAGCAGTTGGGAATTAAAATATAGCCAGTGATTATGATGTTATCTGTATTTGATTATTTGACTGATGTCCCAGTTTTGCACTGCAGTGGGCACCTCATGATTCTCTATCTGCTCTTATTTCAAGCGCAATATACTCATGTGACAGCCTCCTAGTATTCGCAAGCTTCTGTGATGGTGCAGTAGGAGTATTTGACGCAGGAAGTTTGAGGCCACGCTGTCGTATTGCACCTTCTGCATATTTACAGTCAGGCATGAATAAGTAAGTTGGCTCATTGAGGAAAAATTAAGGAATATATGGATAAGTGAATGAAGCATGTTATGATATAATGTATTGCTTGACTTTTTATGCAGTGTCTATCCTCTAGTAATAGCATCACATCCATCTGAACCAAACCAGTTTGCTCTTGGAATGACGGACGGAGGAGTTCATGTCATTGAACCTTCTGAATCAGAAGGAAAGTGGGGCATGGGTCCTCCTCCAGATAATGGTACTGTTGGATCAAATCCAACATTAAGCAACCAAGGTTCAGAACCAGCTCCAAGGTAGTGCATTGGATTAGAAGACAACACGTGGTACCTTGTACTACTTTGTTATGTTTACCACTTGTCTATTTGCAAGTCCACCATCGATAATGGCAGTCTCTTGGCATCGACATGCCTCTGGTCTGTTCCATTTTTTTGAGGCAATTCCTGTCAAGCTTGTAATTTCTATCAGAAGTTGTTAAGCAGTTGAGATGGAGGTGAACCAACTGTAAATTTTATGTAAATGAGCTGTTAGGTAGACTGGTTAATCAATCATATTTATTCAAAGTTGTGTAAAAATTGAAAGTCTCTCGTAGGAGGGTAATTGTGCATGCTATATTCTGAGGGTTTCTTCACTTCCATTTTTGGAAACCCCTTTTTTGGTATCAGGAGTTCTTACTATGTTCATCTGTAGCAAAATGTATTAGATAGAAAGCTTTGTCAGACTCCAGATGAGTATTATATTATCTCAACTGAATCACAATTTTTGAGGTGAATATTATTGGCTGGTGGACTGCAGAAAGTTCAAAATATTTAATACCGAAGTTATTTTTGCAGCTTGAGTGCAACAATTTATTCCTGATTATTATGAATATTTTTCATGAGCACGCTGAAAGACTAAAATTAATTATAGATCTGAGATATTCTGAATTTGTAATACTTTTATCCTTAATTTTGTTGATGAACTGCTATTTGGAAGAGCAAATCTCATGTTCCTTCTCAGTTATGATTTTGTTTACTGCAATTCTTTTGATGTTTGCTTTTGAAGAGTGCATGGAGGACTTTTTTTGAGATTTAAAGTTATATCATATGATGTGCTTGTTGGTAATATTGCTTCGGTGCCTGAGAATCTTTGACGAGTGGAAGTACTTGTTTATTTAGTGTCTTTGAGGTATGGACAAAAAGTTTATTTTTCATGGCCTTGTTATCTCAACTTCGGAAGGTTGCCAGTTGATATTATTTGCTTGTAAATAAACAGTGGTATAAGGTCTTCCATCAACATCTACTTGACAATGAAGCTTGTGAAAATTTGGGATAACAAAGTGTTCATAACGTAGCTGCGATCATTTACAAAGCCTTTGTACTCATGTATTAACTGAAACCATGTCTTCTTATCCACTTTTCTCCCGAGTAGCCCTGTTTTTAATATTGGCACATGTTACTACTCGAAATTAAGAGTCTAGCTAATACCATGCTTGATTTCAAAGTGGCAAGTCTGGTGGAAAAATTTCCCCAAGCTAACAAGATGCCCACAAGATGTTGTGGCTAAGTGCTTGAAAATGCCCACAAGATGTTCCCACAACTAATTGTCTAACGAGTCAGATTTAATTTATATGGGATGTGTTTTTTCCGGTCTTCGTCGAGGTTACACGAGCATGTGGTTTTTATAATAACATCAAATTTGGCATGTTCCTTACCATTTAAAACTGAAGATGACGGATGATCAAACACATATTCAAATTATAAGTTTTAACTAAGAAAAGTAAGAATCGAATGGAGAACGTGTTTAATTTTGGAGTCAAATGCCTAGAAAATGTGCCATAATGGCAAGAAACATGCCAGATCTAGTTACAGGGTACTTACAAATTTATAAAACTAGACAAATCATAAATTTATACATTGTCTAGGCATTTAGTTCCTTTCCTAGCCACAATATATGCAACGTGGATTTTATCAGTGATATTGGTCACTGAAATTTGTGGTGATGTTGGGAGGGGAAGCTAATGAAGAAAAGAATGCCAAGATCCGAAATTTAAGTTCTTTCCCGGTTGTTCTGATTTTATATTGTTAACACATTACAAGAATGGGCATCATTGAAGCTAACGAGTCCGCTGGAACATGGCTCCGGCATGAGCTAAAGCCAGGCATCACCACAAACAGGGCATAAACACGTAAGGAGTGCTGTTTCACTGGGTTTGGATATTAGTGTAAAATAAGTGCTTACGGTTTACTCTCAAAATAACAGTAACAATAAGCGTTTATGGTTATAGTTACTTGCGCTTATGGTTGCTCACAATGTACAGTGCTCGTAAAATAAGTGCTCAAACTTACCACTCCACCAAGCCCTGATGGATTTCAAAAATGGTTATAGCAAGGAGCTTTATACAATCCAACATGAATTACTGTTCATTAGAGAGAGAGAGAGAATAGTTGAATAGATTTATTAATCAGGATTGTTGCAGTTGCTCCAAATACAAAACATGAGAGGCTGATGTCTGTAATGGTTGTGGAAGATATATCTATTTTTTAATGTTATTTTCTGTTATAAAGGCTACACAATAGATTAAGAAACTAATTAAAAAATTAGCTAATATTGGAGGATAGTCTTCACAAATGACAAAATGGTTGATATTCTCCAGCTGTTTGGATTTTCTAAGAGGCATAATTTTTTTGTATTCCATGACAAGAATGGTGGTGCAGCTGTTTGGATTTTCTAAGAGGCATAATTTTTTTGTATTCCATGACAAGAATGGTGGTGTTTGCTAGTTGAAGAGGACACAATACAATTTTTTTGTTTATCTGCAACGACAAGGGATATGCAGACAAACATATTTTTCACAATATTTTTGTTGGGCTTTCCACCATATAACAAATCAAAAGCTATCTAGATATCATACAAGCTTTCTTTCTCCATCATAGGATGACTATGCATTCTTTTCTTTGAGGAATCTAAAAGCAAGGAGAATAACTTTGACCAGGACAATAATTCAGTGCTAGAAAAGTAATCATAATCCTTGGTAATATGCAAGAGTTCTATTGGCAATAGATTCTATTTTTCTGACAAACCCAATAATGGGTGGGATTGGATTCAATTTATGTGAAAGGAAGAGGCATTTTCCTTTTCTTTTCCCCGGATAATAGGGCACAATCCGGGGATAAATATAATAGATTGATTCCCTTAAGGAACTGTACTGTACTGTCTGCCTATCTGTCTTGATGGCACCGTCTTGGGCTTTTCTTTCACTAGCTATCAACATCATCTGGATTGCCTTACGTGGGTAGTGCACATTAATGTAATTTTATCTTGTCCTTAAACTACCCAGGTACCAATTAAAAATCAAAGGGTACTACTAGCCACCATTAGCTTTTTCTTTTTTCTTTTTTCTTTTTTTTCTCTCCCTGTACTTTGGTACCATGTTCTCTTTGCAAGCTGATATCTGACAGTTTCAGGAAACTGTAATTTGAGGTTTTTGCAAAAAATCAACATTCATGAATCATGAACATAAACATTAACAGCTGGAAAGCTCTAAACCTTTCTACCATCAATCAGGGAATGTATAGTTGACAAGAAGACATTTTACTGGTGCAACTCAGACTAAAGAGTTATTGGTTGAAGGAAGGAAACTTCACAAGCCTGCTGCAGAGACTTTGTGCTTGTCGAGACAAATTCAGGGCAACTGTTCAGTTGAGGGGACAGATGGAAAGGTTGTTCGTATTCCCATTCATTATTCTATGTGTAAAAGGAAGGCGAGACCTAACGTACGATGGGATCAAGTATTACAACTGTCGCCCAAATGCAGGGGTTGATACTTTAAGATAAAGTTGTTTCTTTATCAAGTCTTGTTCTTTTCCTTGTGATTTGCATTAAAAAAATTCTAAGTATTTAAATTTCTCTTTTATGAAAAGTTTCACATAGAATCCATTCTTAAAGTCTTCCCATAGCTGATTTGAATGTCATTGTAGGTAGGTCTAATCATGGAGTTTGAGTGTCACCTTTAGAATTCCATAAAAATTTAAATGAAGTATTTTAAAATTGACATTTTTGAATTTATTAAAAATTAAATTAATTTAGATATTTTATATTTTCATATTTCATACAAATAAATTATAGTTTTTTGAAATGATTGTGTTTTTCATCCTTATTCATGTTTAGAATTACCATTTATTATCTTTCATCATGTAAAAAATTTAAACAAATTCATTATTTTTATGTTAATTATATAAAATATAATTATCAAGAACTTTATATCCCTTAAATATTTAAAAATGAATATATATATATATTAGAAAAAATATATTATACAGTTGATGTTTTCATAATCTAGACTTTTCCAATCAAGGATAAAATATGATCATGGAAATAAAGGGATTGATTTTAAATATGTCTATCAAAAATATGACATGCAATTTTACTCAAAAATTCTATAACTCAATTATAGTAATATTTATCTTTGATTTCTCATCATATCTAAAATCAAAAATACAAATTATATGTTTTTAAAATTTTAAAATATAAATTTCACCCTCATAAAATACATAGTAGAAAAGGAATCTTTATATAATTATTATTTAAAATTAAATAATTTCACTTATAAATAATGGAACAAACTTTTGAAGTTATAATCATACTAAACATTGTGCTTATAGTTAATGGAGTAAAATTATATTCATAATCATACACAATATTTTAATATTAAAATTTTAAATATTTATTATTATTATATAATTATATAAAATGTTTTAATATTATATTTTTAAAAATATATATTTGTATATATATAATTTTTAAAAAATATAATATTTATTTTTTAAATAATTAATAATTTTTAAGTGGCATTTATAATTATTTAGGTTTTAATATAAATAATTTAATTGTAAATGAAAATTGGATTTAGATTATTTATTTAATTATTACATTTTAAGAAAGGAAGATAGGGAAACATTCTAGATAGGATGTTGAGATTAGAAGCGGAAGATTTGGTGTGCAACAGTTCTCAATGGATGATGAAAGACTTTCTCTCAAGGCGTGCCAAGCTTACACTTGAGGACTTTGCCTTTAGTTGAGTTTCTTTTCCCTTATCTCTATTTCTATTCGTGTTTTGTCTTTTAGTGAATCCTTTGTCACAATCTAATAACAAATCCATGAAATTGTATTCCAGACGCTACATTACTTATCTTTGTTTTTTAACTAAACTCAATTCTTTATTATTTTATATCCTTTTACATTTTAGTTGTTACATGATTCTTTATGATGTAGTCAAAAACGTTTATCTAATCAAATAAAAATATATATCACACTTTAAAAAGAGAAAATTACACTATACAAATTATTTAAAAATATGAAAATATATGTGGGGGCTCCCATGCTTC
The DNA here is from genome assembly GCA_037957365.1 of Torreya grandis. Taxonomy (NCBI): domain Eukaryota; kingdom Viridiplantae; phylum Streptophyta; class Pinopsida; order Cupressales; family Taxaceae; genus Torreya; species Torreya grandis. The sequence continues at coordinate 1,484,846 of JARHVA010002347.1, read as the reverse complement.
ATCATAGTTTGGAAACGTGTACAAGTCAATAGCCGTGACTTATCTCAAACAAAAATTAAATATACAATGAAAACAACGTGTACCATGACCTATACTTTAATGACAACGGACAATAGACACTTATGATGTGGTTAATATATATGAGGAGCGATCTATTTTATAATTTGTATATATCTATTTTTTTAAATTAATTATTATAATTATAATGATAAAACATAATTATTATTAAAAAAAAATTATCTAAGTTATAAAATTTAAGTTTGAGTAGAATATTTTATAATAAAATATTTTATTACAAAAAAGGTTATTAATAATATTTTTTATTTTTTTAATATATTTAATTATGAAAGATCATATAATTTTATTATTAATATTTTTAAATAAAATTTTAAATATATTATTCTTCTAATTTAATAATAATTTATAAGCTACAATTAAAAAAAATGTTGATTTAAATTTTTCTAAACAATTTTAATTAAGAATCTTCATTATTATAATATATTTTATTTTAAAAATAAAAATTGTATTTAAATATTAGACAATCATTTTCTATATAATTTTTTTTAAAATCTATTTTCTCGTCCTAATCGAATTTAAACAATAAGAACATTCATATTAATTGGAGAATTTAAATATTTGCAAAAATACATGTCTGGATTTATTATATTTGTAGGGAAAGGGAGAGGGAGCGGGAGGCGGAGGGGGGACCAGAGAAGAGACGAGAAAGGTGACCGGATTGAGTATTTAAAAAAACAATATATTATATATAAACTTTTATATCTGTCACAATACTACGACAGTACGTGCAGTGCAGAATACCATAAAGCGGAAACAAGACACCTAACAAATAGCAAAATAAATATAGCAGTATTATGCATATTTCAAAATGAAGCAGACCGAGGGGCCCACCCATAAGTGGTAACTGCAAATCTGATTTGCAGTGAAGTTTGCGCCGTTTGTGTGGGTTTACTCGTTGCACTTGGGCCCACCCAACGTGCAGAGAAGGTGATATTTTCTCATTTTATGTCTGCCAACGACCATCTATAAAAACCGAGTCTTCCACGTTCCTAAATTCACTGGGGTTAAAATTAAAATAAAACGGTGGATATAATTACCACAACGAAATTATTTTCTTATCATTATTAATTTGCGGACATTAATATTAGCCACTCAGATGTCATATATGGGAATCTAAAAATACAAAAATTACGAAATGGGAATGGGTCGAGCCCACATTACATGAAGATATCCAAGTAAAAGTAAATTTGTGTGAAATAGAGTGAATTATTTTTGGATCAAATCACCTAATATGATATGTTTATAAACTTAATTTTTATTTTAAAAAAGTTATTAATAAAATATTTTAATGTTAAAATTAGGAGAATTAAAATTATATAAAGAGTCAAGTTGTTAAGGTCGCTAATTTTGACAATATAAATGTTTTTTACTTTTGATTATTTAGTTAAAGGAGTTCATTGATTTAAATGTATGCTTACTCAATATTGTAAATTTATTATATGTTAATTTCTGAAAGAGACGCTGACATTTAATATAATTCAATAATTCTATGTTTTAAAGTATTAAAGTAAAATAACAATTGGCAAAAATAAAAAAAGTAGAGTAATTAATTATGTATTTAGAAGTTTAATAATTAAAAATTAAAAGTTAATGAATATTAAAATTGAAAACTATGGAATAAAAAAAATTATTTTTTTTGAAACACGATATTTTTTTTATATATTTGTTAAAAAGGGAGGTAAAGGATTTATATGATGATAAAGTGGAACAAATAAATAAATTGTTGAGGAAAAATTAGAATTTGAAATGTTAAGGAAATTAGAGAATTTGGCAATAAGAAAGAGAAGAGAGAACATGAAAGGATAGGCCTTGAAATACCCTCACGACTACAATAACACTTCAAAATGGAAACAAGAGGGGAAATGAAAGAAAGACTTAGATTCAAGTCAATGTTCTTTAATTAAGTTGATGATTGGACCCCAGTAGTGGTTTAAGTTTAGACCGCCATCTTTGTTTGTATTGTTATCATACTTGCAAATTTCTATAACTTTTCTTAACCTATGTTTGAAGTAGTGGTTTTCTATGGTCAGAACCTTGGTGTTCTCGGTACAAATATGATGGCAAGTTTTGAAAGAGTGTTATGCTAACTTCCAATTTGACCACTATTTCTTTGTTAATATCTACAACATGTTCATTGACTCTCGTGTTGATTGAGCAACCTGTCTCCCGAATATATGAAAACCCACACGAGCAATCAATTTTGCATATTCCGCTTCTCAGAGTTGGTTCTAATTTGTCTTAGGGTGACTTGACCAACCTTCTAAGTTTTCTATGAGGGAGAAAAGTAGTGTGAATGTTCTTGCTCTTTAATTTTTTTCATAATTTATTAGAAATTCCCTCCACGTATTATCGGTTTATGAAGATTGTTAGATGCAATTCTAAGTCTAGCAAGAGCATTCCTAGTTGACTTGAAGGATCTAGAAATATGTTTTCCTATGTAACCATTCACTTTAGTTAAATTTTTAAACTCATCTTCTAAATGTTCATCATCAAAAATATTAAAGCTCATGTGACAAGGGTTTTAAGGACCCCTATTTTTTGAGAAGGATAATGGTGAGAATTCATGTGGAGATAGAGATCAGTGTGGGTAGATTTTATATAAAATTTTTGGGAGAAAGACCCATCAGATTTTCTAGATAGGATAATGTCCAAGAAATGAAGTTTTCCTTCATATTTTAATGCATTTGTGAACTTGATGTTATCAACAACCTTATTTAAGTGGGAATGAAACTCTTCTAATTTTTCTAGAACATGTGGCCAGTTAACATGTGTCATCTACGTACATATTTTCCACCAAGTAGGTTTCAAAGGGAAGGACTTTAGAGTTAAGTCTTCAAACTATTTTATAAACAAATTGGCTACAATTGAGGAGAGAGGGGAGCCCATTGCAAAAAAAATTGTTTGCTCATAAATGATCTCTAAGAAAGAAAAGAAGGTAGACTTTAAACTTAAGTCTGAAAACTAATCATACTATATTATCTTATCTTGATAATAGTTCACAGAGCGTGATCCAAAATGTTGATCTAAAAAAAACCATGTAATTTTACCAAAAATTAGCTTTAATATCTATGTAAGTCTCAACTTCTCAATAAAAAATATAAAATCATATACACATTGTCTTTTAAACATAAACAACTTCAACAAAAAGGTCAATGATAAAGAACTCAATTTCTAATCAATTCCAATGTACGTGTGAAACAACCATGAACCAATCATGTTCAACTCATAGGTCATATCATTGAAAAGCTTAGTTTTTATTGACAAATTAAGACTACTTCCACCTGTTTAGAGCATATAAAAAAGTTTAAATGAAGGAAACAAAAACCTAATCAAACAAGTTCTAAATTGATCCCTTGATATTTTAAGTCCTTGATATTCTTCAAGATTACAAACATTCAAACAAATTACAAACACCTCTCTTCAATCCTCATACAAGCTAGCCAACAAAGAAACATGGATTTAGCTTCACTCTTCATCTTAAGGAGATTGATGGCCTATATATATGTCTCAGTTCATTGAATAAAACCAATCAAATTTTAATTGTATAAATATCTTACCAAACACATAATTTTTATTAGAACTAAGATCTAATATTTAACATGTTATGACCCCTTCATCTTAACTCTTTCATTTGTAATTGTTGTCATTAATAAAAACTACAGACACATATGCATTGTAAGTCATCCTTGATCTAATTTTAATAAGCCTACATTGATAAGAAGTAGTAGTTATCTAGTATAGAATTAATATAAATAGGAGCCTAGACTAGTGACAAAGCATCCACAAACTATAATGAATTAAACTTGCTCAAAATGAGGTTTCCCCCTCGAAGAGGCCAATGATATTGTGTTGCAATTCTACTCTCTTTTAAATACAAATAATCTGCTTCCATTTCATTTTCAATTTTTTTTTGTGTACTTGCAATGTTGTTATAATCTATTGTAGGAAGGATCATAACATATATGGTATAAGATCTCTTTCCCAGGCAAGTGGGGAATTATTTTAGATATTGAAAAAAAAATCTAGAAAAACACAACTCTCTTGCAAAAGGTTGATCTCTTCACACATGCATCTAATTCAGACTATTATTTTGTAGATGGAAACATGACTTAGAGAGATTTATGAAAAGTGGTCACTCTAAGGATTTTGAGCAGTATCAAGGGAGATATAATGATCTAAAGTTGACCCTAAAAACTTGATTTTTTACCTTTTTTTATATGTGACCTGCAAAAAAAATCTTCTATTTTGGGTGAGCAAATCAAGTTCTATTATTTTAAATTCAAAGTAAATATTCAGATCTAATTTCCTAAATATTTTTATTCTTAAATCTTGGGTAGGAAAGGAGATCCATTGTCTGCAGTAGTTTAGTGGTTAAGGAATTTCTAATATTGTCCACTATATGCTCTCACCTCACCCAATTAAAATATTGGTGATCAAAAAGTGGTAACAAGGTGGGTACACTAAGTTGTTTTTCCAAATCTGCCCAAATTTTATTTCATCTATTTTATTTTAGGTTATGAATTGTGTTCCGAAATTTTAAAACTAACAAAAAATTGTCTTTTTAGGCCAAGTGGCTATCAATTTTAGCTAATTTCGTGTAGTGAGGGGTTATGTCCCAACACATAAGCCATTAAACAATGATGTATACAAATTTGTGCTTCCACATACCTTCAATTCTATAAGAAAACCTTGTAGTTGCTTATGTATCCTAGCCATAGGAAACCTTCGACAGTCTATTACGTGTCGTGCAACAGTAAGTAGTTATCCCCAAGAAGTTATTCTTACCTAACTTTGGAGACATGATAATGGACTATGGGTATGGTTAACCTCTGTAGTTAATGATTTGAAACATTGAGCTGACACTATTTACGAATGTGATAAGTTTGAATGTGAGCCCACAACTCAGACACACCTTTTAGTAACCCTCCCCATTTTTTCATCAACTATGTTTATTTCAATTAATCCAGAGTTGGCTGAAACTACCACTAGCTAATTTTCTTCATAATAGTCATAACTAATAATAAGAGTCTTTTTTTTGTACAATCTAGAGTAGATTCTATAAAATATCATTATGTTGTTTGTAAAACTACATTCTATAGGATCATAGGTTTCATCAATGTTAGAATAGGGTGACATAATCTTTTGGGTCAGTTATTTTCTGAACAATGACAATTAACAAAATTATATGTGAATTTTTGCTTGCCCAAATAGTAGATTTCCAATATATATGTGTGTGTATGTGTGTGTACACACACACACACACACACACACACACACACACACATATATATGTGTATATGTGTATATATGTGTATATATGTATATATATGTATATATTTATGTATATATGTGTATATATGTGTATATATGTATATATACATATATACATATATACATATATACATATATACATATATATATATATATATATATATATACATATATACATATATATACATATATATACATATATATATATATATATATATATATATATATGTATATATATATATATATATATGTATATATATATATATATGTATATATGTATATATATATATGTATGTATATATATGTATATATGTATATATATATATATATATATATATATATATATATATGCATATATATGTATGTGTATATATATATATATATATATATATCTGTGTGTGTGTGTGTGTGTGTGTGGATTTTTTTCACCCTTGTAAAAATGATATTGTTGCAATCATCTCCTCAAGCCAATCTTTTAACATATAACTTCAGTAATATTTTTTTAGCACCCCTAGACCCCTCTAGCCAATGGTTGTCACTTGTACAAGAACCTAAAGACCATGGTAAAGAACATTGAGGAATTCCAAGATGAATTCAAATCTCATCTTGACTCTAGACTCGATGAGTTATACAAATGCCTATATAATAGACCAATGCATAAAATACCATGCTCTCCAACAAACTCAATAGAGGCAGACATTCTAAAGGTGGTTTTTTATCTTAAATCACATCATGTGCCCCTAAATTGGAGTTTCTAAAATTTCATGGTACAAAACCTACCATTTGAATAAATACCATGTTGAGTAGTATTTTAGCTTGCACAACATCTTGGAGGTAGATAATGTATCCATCACATCATTTCACTTAGAGAAGGAAGTTATCCATTGCTAGCAATGGTATTAAAAATATTATGCAGAACCGACTTGGGATGATTTATTCAAAATTTTGTTGGTTCACTTTGGTCCCAATGCTTACGATGATTTCACATGAGCCCTAAACAAACTATAGTAAACTAGAACGGTTTGCAAGTATCATGCTGAATTTTAAAATTTGGCCAACCAAATTGAAGGGTCAAAATGATGATTTTTTCAAGAGTTGTTTAATCAGTGGGCTCAAAGATATAATTCATGCATAGGCTAAGATGTTTAAACCAAAAAACATGAATTAATCATTAGGATTGACCAAGTTTACAGAAGATAAGGTCATTCTTTCAATTTTGGTTCTTTCAATACCTCTATAGCACAACGACCAGTCACAAACCATTATCCAAAAGTAATATCCATTAATTGCCATATGAAGGTAAAAATGCACACTCATTATGAATAATGGATATGTTACAACTATGATGAAATTTTCACCAAGGGCCATAAATGCATTAACTAGAGGTTGTATTTGTTGGATGTTGAGTCATCTCTAGATACTGAGGAATGGGAAGATACTCAAGATTCCCATGAAGAAGAACCTGAACTCATAACCTAGCATCATAGAGTCATGCCTAAAATTTTATATGCATGCCTTGGTTGGGGTAATGACTCCTCAAACTATGAGAATAATTTAAGGGTTATTTAAGGAAGAACCCTTCACGATTCTCATTGACTCTGATAGCACACATAATTACATCGATCTTCGATTGGCCAAATAAATGGACTATTTTGTGCACCATTGTTCTAGCTTTAAAGTGATGATTTCCAATGGAGTACCATTTTCATATAAAGGCAAATGTCATAATGTTCATATTTATATGGGTAACTATATACTCAAAATTGACATGTTTTCCTTCCCACAGGTAGATATGGCATGTTTCTTAGATCCCAATGGTTGTGCACTCTTGGCCCTATATCATGGTGATTTTTGAAAATTTGGATGTAGTTCTCCAAAAATGGCCAACAATACACACTAAAGGGCCTTTTACTAGGATCTTCCAATGTCTCCAATTCCCACTACATGAAGAAGCTCCTAAAGAAAGGCTCACATAGAATCATTACTCAACTCTCCTCTATTTATCTTAACACAACTCCTGATTTCAGCCATCCTATTGACTAACCACATGTTCTAGTCAAGCATGCATAAGTATTTTAAGAACCAAAAGGCTTGTCACCTCATCGATCTAAATACCATCATATTGAACTCCTTTTGGGTAGTGTACCTCCAAACATTTGGCCATAATACTATTCTTTTTTACAAAAGGTAGAAATAAAAAATATGGTTCAAGAACTCATTTTGGTAGGAGTATTTCATCTAAACATAAACTCATACTCAACCCTAGTTCTGCTAGTCTACAAAAAATATGCATTTTAGGGACTTTGCATTGATTTATGCAAGTTAAATAAGATCACTATTATAGATAAATTTCCTTTACCAGTGATTGATCAAATATTCTTCCTTCATGGAATGCCAAATTCTATTGCATTTGATTGTGACTTAGATTTCAAAAGTCACTAATGGTAGGAACTCTTCAATTGCATGAATACCCAACCGAAAATGTGCTTTGGTTACCACCCATAGACAACTGGCTAGACATAAAAGTTTAATAAATTTTTGGAAAAGTATCTTTGTTTATTTGCCTCTGATCAACAACATCAATGGGTCAAGTGGTTACCACTTGTATAATGGTGGTACAATACAACCTGTCACACAACCAACAACATGAATCCATACACAATAATCTATGGTCAAAATCCACCATCTCTTCCTACTTATCTTCCAAGAAATTCTCCTATGCAGGAAGTGGATAATACCCTTAGTGCCCAACACCATATTTTTTGCCTTCCCAAGTAAATATCTACACGACACATAATCACATGAAATAGTAGGCATATCAACACCATTCAAAACATAAATTCTAACCTGGAAAATTTATTTTTCTCCAACTAAAACCCTATAACTAGTCCTCTCTCTAGTTTAAAGGTATCAAGAAACTTTTTCCCAAATTCTATGTGCTTTATAAGGTTCTTCAACAGATTGGTCATGTCACATATAATCTAGAACTTCTATCTTCTTCATGTATCCATCCATTTTTTCATGTCTCATGTTTGAAGAAAGTCCTCGACCATAATGTCATAGCTCAGACAATTATTTCCTAAGCTTGATGCAAAGGCTTTCTCACTCTTGAACCTTAATCTATTATGGATAGGTGCTCCCATCAACTTTTCAATCAGACCATCATTGAGGTTTTAGATAAGTAACATGGAATGTAGCCAAAAGATGCAACTTAGGAACCTCTTCTTCAACTCCAACAACAATTTCCTCATCTTTGATTTTGAGACAAAAGATTTCTAAGGGGGAGGGCATGTTAGGAACCCTTCATCCTAACTCTTTTCTTTGTAATTATTTTCATTAATAAAATCTCAAACTCATATACTTTGTAAGTCGTCCCTTGAACTAATTATAATAATCTCACATTCATTGAAAATAGTAGTTAGCTAGTATATAATTAATATAAATTAAAGCCTAGAATAATGGAAAGGCATTCATTAGTTGTATTAAATTGAACTTGCTCAAAAGGAGGTTGATACCTTAAAGAAGCCAACTATATTGTAATGTAGTAATGCTCTCTTTTTAATAAAAATAATTTGCTTCCATTTCATTTTTAATAATATTTCTGTGTACTTACAATCTAGTTCTAATATGTTGCAGGAAGCATCATAACAAGTGAATAATTAAGACTCCATTCACTATTAAAAATTCTTAGAGAAGAAGTGAAGGTATTCATAGTTTGATATAAGAGATATTTAGAATAGTTCTTAAATGGTAGATCACATTTCTAACATCAATATTTCCACCATGCCTCTGGCAGTTGAAGCCCCATTTTGTGCATCATAACATCTGACATAAGATCCTATATATGTCTAATAAAATGCATATCAAAATTTATTAACCTATACTCTCTTTGTAAAATAGGCCAGGGAGTCCAATCTCAAGAAGAGATAAGATCTTGCATAGTATGAATGCATTTCTTCAAAATTCGAAGAGATTCAATACCAAGAGTTTCAGCAAACAAAATGTTTCTTTTAGATACAATGGGAGACCACTAGATGCTATGTTAATTGAAAGATAAACCAGATCTAAATCCTTCACCCGATTTCCAAATAATTTGGAGAAATGTCTAGAGCCCAATATTTCCAATTAGTCCTCCCATGTCGCAGCATAATTTTCCAAGCTTCGGGGCCTTTAGTGGGATGAATAACCCATTTTTTACAAATAGAAACTCTGCCTATAAACACAAATAATGCCCATGCTTCTTTTGTCTTGTGGGAGACAAAATACTTCCTAGGAAACCCTATAAAAGCACTTAGTTTGCTTGGATTTAGCCCATATGAAGTTTCTGAGCAACTTGAAATTTTTTCATAAGATGCTTTAGAAGGCGCCCAACAAGAAGAGCAGTGTATATGCATGGACATGAGTATCTTAATGCAAATCTAGGATTTGTTGCCATGGACAAGGGCATGGTAGTCCAAAAATAAAATTTATTTTCTACTCTCTACATAAAATATTACTAAAGTTATGAAGGATAACATCTAAAGACAAAAGGGATGCCCGTAAATTTGAACATCTCCCCTTTGTTGATCTATTTATATTTAAAAACACTTAACCAAACTAGCATCTACATCATACTTTAACAGTAATATTAGGTTGTGGACCATCAAAGGCTTGGACCAGAGGCTTTACAAAATGTATCAATGCATGATAACGCTTCATAGAGGGTAGCTTCATTCTCAAGAAGAGTGAAAAATGAATTGTCAGTGAAATGACTATTAATAAGTTGACTCTTTGTATCAAGGAGCATGATTCCTTAGATAGACCTTGCTCAACTTTGTGGCCCAGAATATACCTAAAAGCTTATGTAACCAAAACATATGGTACACGAGTTAACGAGAAACCTTTTTTGATGGAGTGAAAAAAGCCAAAGCTCTCAAACTTATGATTATTAATTGTTAAATAAGTCGTTACAAAAAAAGAGGGTTTTTACAATAAAAAGAAAAAATATCTAAACTTTAAATATTTCAACATAGCAAGAATTAAAAACCATTGAATACGATCATAATGTTTTTCAAAATTAAATTTTAAAAAAATAGATTGCCAAGAGACAAGCCCATTCCATCCCTCCCTGTAATATGTTTTATCAATTGAAAATGAACACAATAATCTTTGATACCTTGTGCATTATCATTTAGAAGGGAAAACAACAAAATTGATTGATGAGAAAACAATGTTTCCCTTTATTGTACACTTGCACATATATTTTCATTTAAAACAAATTATATTATTCTTGTAACTTACTCGAGATTACAAATCAATTTCAAAATGATTAAGAGATAATGTGATGTTTATTAATGATTATTTTCAATTTGGTCATTTTTATTGTTAAAAAAATAATTAACAAATATAGTTAATATTGAAAAATATTTTTCATTATATTAATATGTCATAATAAATAAATAAAAATAAAAAATAAAATAATTATAATTATAAAAAAATATATATTCCATAAGAAAGAAAATTGAATATTATTTTTTCCTAACAAAGTCAAGGGACATGAGTATATCATGATAAATTATAGCCATTTAACTATTTAATGTAATTTGATTCATTACTTAGTAGGATGTAATATGTTTGAATTTTTTGATTGAGAGCTATGGTTTAACGGTAGGCAAAGGATTTAATAAAAGTTAAGTGATAGCCAAGAAACATGACATTCATGGCCCAATAGAAAATGATATGTCTGAATTTTTTTACTAAAAGTTATGGCTTAATGGTAAGTAAAAGATCTATTAAAGCAATTATATATTAAGTTATAAAGTTGATTTCCCAATAAATATGATACCTAAGGGATAATGATAGCCTTAATCATTCATTTCTCAATTATATATAAGTGAAGATAATAATTTCAAATATTACAGTGGGTGCATTATTTCTTTGGACAAATTTAAATTTCTAACAAATATTTATAAATACGAGACACAAAAGTTTACTTTGACTTGTGTTTGAGTCCTTGACATTATAAGGTAGTTTTTCCAATAAAATTTTGAATCTAATTAATTTTTAATATTAGAGACATAGATATAATTGAAAATAATTATGTTAAAAATAATTATTTCAAACTTTAAATGTAATATTCAATTAATTATTATATGATTTTTTTTAAAAAAAATTATAAAATTAATTGAAAAAATATAATATTTTAGATATATTGTAGAATTTGGAACCCTTTTTTTTATTATAAACATTTTTTAGAATAGAAGAGATGTAATTAAATTGAGATTTGAAAGTAATTATGTTGAAAGTAATTATTTCAAACTTTAAATATGATATTCATTTGATTATTATATGATTTTTTTTTTTTAATAAAATTAATTGAAAAATTATAATATTTTAGGTATATAGTAGAATATGATACCCCTTTTTTTATTATAAACATTTTTGAGAGTAGAAAAGATGTAATTAAATTGAGATCATTTATCAAAAAACAGATGTTTCAATATAAATATCTTTCAACATTTTTCATATATATACATAAATTTTGAATGTAATTATTTTTAAATATTAAAAATATAAATATAATCAAATGTAATTATGTCGATAGACATCTTACAATTATACTCAAAATTGATAGTGGATTGTATTATTTGTGAAATATTAATAATTAACATTTCAACATAAATATCTCTACATTTTTCAAATATTTTATATATGATTTAAAAAATATATATATATTTAAAACACCCCCAATAATGAAATGTTTTGGTTCAAAACAAAAGTATGGTTAATAAAAAATGCAATGCATAAAAAGGTTCGATCCAAAAGCATAATATACTAGATTGCCCTAGGGAAGTGTATCATAATGGGAGTGGCTATCCCAAGGAAGTGTGTTGTAACATCATGTGGGACTTTGGACTACCTTAGGTGTGTCATGCATATTTAAATATGTGGCCTCTCCCTTTTTTATTTTGTCCATCACTTTAATTTTCCATGTAGATTCGTACCATGTTTGTCACATTTGACAGTTTGACAAAACTATAATTTAGATTTTGATATATTTTTTATATTTTATGATTTATTTTGTAAGTTTCGAGACAAGTATATTTGGGGGAATGAAAGGGACTCCCCATTAATTGTTTGACTGAAATTGATGGGATTTAGTGTCATGTGATGTCAATAACTTAAAAACGGAAAAGAGATGAGAAGATGACAAACGAGTGGCAAAACAATGAAGTTTGAATTGAGTAGAATATAAGGTAGGGAGGGATACCCCTATGAAATTGCACCAACGGTACGGTTCCCTTTGTCTCCTTTGGATCCACCTATCAGTTTAGGAGTCAAAAAGAGCGTTGTCATAAGCTTACAAGCCAACATCCTTCACCTAACTTGATTGAAATGGAGGAGGACCAGGGGAAGAGCATCACTATTGGAGCACTCTAATTTCTCATTTTAGTGACATTTAAAGGGTACAATATCAGTATTTAAATGTTTTTTTAGAGTTGGCTTGGCATGTGTTCAATAAATATTTTTTGTTTTGTATATTTAATTGATAGAAAAGTTATATTTTGAATCGATTTAAAATAACAAATTTAAAATGTATTAAAAAAATTAAATTTAAATTGGATTTTAAGTACAACTACTTTTTATTTTAGTTTGTTCAATTATTAGATATTTAGTGTTCAATTATTATATCAAGAATTAGTCCCCGTTATACTACTGGTTGTTTCCCCTATAACCCATGATTCCACAAGTTGATGTCCCTCTTGAAGTTTATGTTCATCATATTTTTCTAATTAAGTTTTTATTATTGAAAAGCCCATTTTAATAATGACACAATCTATACATCTCTATTTGTACAAAAAATGAATGGATGCTATCACACTCATAAACATCATATCAGTCACATGACTCAAAAATAGTTAAATTATTAATTTATAAAAAAAGTTAAAAATAACAAGTACATTATAAAACGTCTTTTCAACGCAAAAAGGCAACGTAGTCAAAGAGAATATAATAAATAGTCAACACCAAAGCAAGAAGGCATAAAAGTAAGCCACATGAATAATGAGTAAGGGTCACAAAGATGAAGAATCATTTAGTTTGTCACCCTAGCTCCCCCAACCACTTTTAGCAAGTACATTCACAGAATCAGGGATAGGCTCCCAACCATCATTTACCTTATCTTTGTTTTCTTCTTCAAAATGATATTTCCTAGAAGGTGAAATAGCAAGGGAAAGGTGAGGGAACTTCCCTTGTTGTTGAGCCCACCAACTAGTAGGGTCTAAATGAGCATAGCCACTACCACCATCACCACCAAAACAACTATGATTCAGTGAGGGTGTTGTGAATGCGGGCGTTGCTATGGTCCCTATTGTGTGAGGGATGGTTTCCTTTAGTACCAAATCCATGACCCCGAGAGGGTGATTGGTGGTCGAGGTGAGTTCGTAGGAACCTGACTAGCAATGCATGGGGCACTCCCATAATTGTTCAGTAAAGTTTGGAGGTGCTCTAGCTTCCAACTAGACCTTCTCAACTTACACTTGAATTTGCAACATGACATTGGATATCACTTAAACCTTGTGATCTGAATTGTTAGTCAATGCAAAATATTCACTATTTACCAATTTTGAATACTCATGACAATTTTCTCAATTTCTATCTTTTTACATGAAATAAGCTTATTTGGTTAAAAATTAGGTTCAATATTGATTTTAAAAAAATAACAAGTAAATGAATAAAAATAAAGAAAATGCAAACCAACTTGATAACATAGTCCACCCTTTTGGGGGCTATGTCTCTGGGTCTAAAAAGCACTTGAACCGATCTATTAAATAGTGTAAAATACACTTTTTGTATAATGTTTTACACCAAAATATGACTTTGGTCTAAAAAAAAAATTCTTTGCCTCTAGGAAGTCTCTGCGACAATCTCTTATATAGAATTTTCTCTTTCCTGCATAAAAAGACACTTATTTCTAACTTACTCACCTTCAAAGGGCAAAAAAAAAAAACAAGTTTTTCTCTCTGCCCCTTTTTCAAATACAATAATGAGCCTTTTATAATGTTTCAAAGCCCTTATTTTATGGGTTGAAGCCTTATCTTTTTACCCAATACGTTAGAATTCAAATCCCCCTTCCATTGCCTTGTTTTTAGGCTTAGATAAGGCTTCCACATATTTTGGGTGGAATTTAATCCCACATTAATAGGAATTTTTAATAATAATGTTTAAAATAAAAGTTTCAATACCATATGAATTGGTCTTAAGACCAATATTTTCTTGACACTTGTAGCATGTCTTAGGACTATTTTTAGATGCTCCAAATGTCAAGATATCATTTGTACACGTGTCAAGTCCTGATTATGTTACTTGTACACGTCCAGTCCCCATGCTAACATCATTGTACCATGTAAATTTTGTGTACCTATTTGGATTTTGCTTTAACAGGGCATAACTTTTACATATGTCATCGAAATGAATCCATTCAAATTATGTCAAAAAGTTCTCGATGAGTTCTTTAATGTGCATGTATTTTTAAGAAGATTATAGACCATCTGATCAAATCAGTGTGGGCATACTTTTGGATCACTCCTCCCCACTAAGAAGATTTTAGACCACCAAAAGCTTGATTTTATGTTGAAAAAAAGTGAGGGTACAACTCCCTCACTTTTCTAGTTTTTATCCACCTTGCCTTGCTTGGCTTCATTCCTTTTAGGCCAACTTGTAGGTATTCAAAATATCCTCTTCATTATGTCATTGTATTCCAATCAATAATCATGTCTTCTTGCAACTTATCAAGATATCCAGGAGCAAAATCATCTATAGAGGGAGCTTGAACATTCTCACCTTGATCCATGATCATATGTGGCTCATATAGTTTCAAGTTTTCAAAATTTACAAGTAAATACATTTGCATGTAAGGTGGTAATTCTAATCAAAAATATTATTCGTAATCTTTTCCAATATCTTAAATGGGCCATACCTGATTGGTTTGATGCCTTTACCTTCACCTTTGAGGCATTCTTTGCTTATTTAAATCCAAACTAGAGCACCAACTTGGAAGTGATGATCAACCTGATGCTTGTCATGCCTAGCCTTGTACTTGGCTTAGTTATTTTACAACTGTTCTTGGACAACCTAATGAACAGATTAAACTTTTTGGATGAACCTCTTGGCTTTGCCTTCATCATTACTTTTATTCATTACTATTTCTTGTCCAAAAGTATTGTCATAACCTTATAAGCCAATATCCTTCACCTAACTTGATTGAAATGGAGGAGGACTAGGGGAAGAGCATCACTATTGGAACACTCTAACTTTGCATTCACGTGACACCTAAAAGGTACAATATTAGTATTTAAAATTTTTCTTGGAGTTGACTCAGTACGCATTCAATAAATATTTTTTGTTTTGTATATTTAATTGGTAGGAAAGTCACATTTTGAATCGATAAATTTAAAATATATTAAAAAGGACTTAAATTGGATTCAAGTCATACAATATTGTATAAATTATACAACTACTTTTTTATTTTAGTTTGTTCAATTATTAGGTATTTAGTGTTTAACTATTATATCAAGAATTGGTCCCCATTATACTACTAAATTCTTTTTGTTATAACCCATGATTCTGCACGTTGATGTCCCTCCTTGTGAAGTTTATGTTCATCTTATTTTTTAAATCAAGTTTTTATTATTGAAAATCTCATTTTTATTAATGATACAACCTATACATCTCTATTTGTACAAAAAATGAATGGATGTTATCACACTCATAAGCATCATATTAGCCACATGATTGAGAAATAACTAAGTTATTAACTTATAAGAAAAAAGTTAAAAATAACAAGTACAATATAAAATGTCTTTTCAACTAAAAAAGGGAACATAGTCAAAGAGAACATAATAAATAATCCAACGCCAAAGCAACAAGGCATAAAATTAACCATATAAATAATGAGTAAGGGTCACAAAGATGAAGAATCATCTGGGGTGTCACCCTAGCTCCCCCAATGCCTTATAAAAAGTAGATTCACACAATCAAGGATAGGCTCCCAACCATCATTTGCCTTATCCTTATTTTCTTCTTTAGTATAATATTTATTAGAAGGTGAAATAGTGAGGGAAAGGTGAGGGAACTTACCTTGTTGCTAAGCCCCCCCAACTGTAGGGTTTGAATGAGCATAACCACCACCACCACCACAACAAAAACTATGATTTAGGGAAGGCACTATGAATACGGGGAGCTATTATAGTGCCTATTGTGTGAGGGATGGTTTCCTCTATTACCAAATCCATGACCCCAAGAGGGTGATTGGTGACGAGGTGAGTCTGTAGGAACTTGACTAGCAATGCATGGGGCACTCCCATAATTTTTCAATAAAGTTTGGATGTGTTCCACCTCCAACCAGACCTCTTCAACTAACACTTGAATGTGTAATGACATTGGATATCACTTAAACCTTTTGATCTAAATTTTTAGTTAATGCAAAACACTCACTATTTACCAATTTTGAATACTCATGATAATTTTCTCAATTTCTATCTTTTTACGTGAAATTGGCTTATTTGATTAAAAATTAGGTTCAATACTATTAAAAAAAAATATCAAGTAAATAAATAGAAACAAAGAAAATTCAAACCAAATTGATAACATAGTTCACCCTTTTGGGGGCTACATCTCCGTGTCCAAAAAACACTTGAACTGATCTATTGAATGGTGTAAAATACACTTTTTGTATAATCTTTTGCACCAAAATATGACTTTAGTCTACCAAAAAATTTTTTTACTTTGCCTCTAGGAAATCTCTACAACAATCTCATGTATATAAGTTTCTCTTTCCTGCATAAAAAGATGCTTACTTGTTTCTAACTTACTCACCTTCAAAGGGCTAAAACAACAAGTTTTCCACTCCGCCCTTTTTCAAATACAATAATGAGCCTTTTATAATGTTTCTAAGACCCTTGTTTTATGTGTTGAAGCCTTATATTTTTACCCAATACGTTATAATTCAAATCCCCCTTCCATTGCCTTGTTTTTAGGCTTGGATAAGGCTTCCACATATTTTGGGTGGAATTTAATCCCACATTAATAGGGATTTTTAATAATAATGTTTTAAATAAAAGTTTCAATACCATATGAATTAGTCTTAAGACCAATATTTTCTTGACACTTGTAGCATGTCTTAGGGTTATTTTAGATGCTCCAAGTGTCACGATACCATTAGTACATGTGTCAAGCCCTGATTGGGCCACTTATACACATTCAGTCACCATGCTAACATCATTGTACCCTGTGTATATATTTTTACCTATTTGGCTTTTGCTTTAGCAGGCCATAAATTTTACATATGTTGTCAAATGACTCCATTTAAATTATGCCAGAAAGCTCTCGATGAGTTCTTCAATGTGCATGAATTTTCAGGAAGATTATAGACCATATAATCAAATCGGTATGGGGATACTTTTGGATCACTCCTCCCCACCAAGAATATTTTGGACCACCAAAAGTTTGATTTTATGTAGAAAAAAAGTGAGGGTAAAACTCCCTCACTTTTCTAGTTTTCATCCACATTGCCTTGATTAGATTGATTCCTTTTAGGCTAACTTGTAGGTATTCAAAATATCCTCTTTGTGATGTCCTTGTCTTCTTATCAATAATCATGTGTTCTTGCAATTCATTAAGATATTCAGGAGCAAAATCACCTATAGAGGGAACTTGAACATTCTCATCTTGATCCGTGATCATATGTGGCTCATATAATTTCAAGTTTTCAAAATTTACAACTGAATACATTTGCATGTAAGGTGGTAATTCCAATTGAAAAAAAAATTATTACCAATCTTCTCCAAAATATTAAATGGGCCATACCAAATTGGTTTGACCTTTTTACCTTCACGTTTAAGGCATTCTTTGCTTATGTAAATCCAAACTATATCACCAACTTGGAAGTGATGATCACCCTAATGCTTGTCATGCCTAGCCTTGTACTTGGCTTGGCTCTTTTCTAACTACTCTTGGACAACTTGATGGATGGATTGAACCTTTTGGATGAACCTCTTGGATTCACCTTCATCATTACTTCCATTTTTTACTATTTCTTATCCAAAAGTGAAGTCCAAGAAAGACTTGAGCAAATAATCAAAACAAGTCTCAAAAGAAGATTTACTTGTAGAAGAATGTATGGCACAATTATAAGCATGTTGCACATAACTCAAGTGTTCTTTCCAAAGCCTAGGATGCTTGTTCTAATATCATCAAAGTAATGAACCATTTTATGGTTGACTAATTTTGTTTGACCATTAGTTTGTGGATGAAATGTAGTGTTCTTCTTGAGTTTCATGTCCACAAAGTCCCACAAAGCTGACCAAAAGTTCTCAATTAATTGAGAATCTTGATAAAAATATAATAGATGTGGGTAAACCAAAATGAACTCAAAAATCATTGAATAATGAGTGTGCAGTTTCTTTACCTGTGATAGTTTTATTACAAGGCACCAAAACACACATTTTTTTGAATTTGTCCACAACCATATACAAATAGTCATGATTCTTTCTAGACATAGGCAATCTGCCCATAAAGTCCATAGAAACACTCTTTCATGGATGGGTTGGTACATGAAGTGGGGTACACAAGCCCAACTTCTTGTTATTAGGTTTGTTAATGGTATAAAGAATACAACCTTTTACATATTTGGATACATTTTCATACATCCAAGGCCGATAACAATATCCTTGTAACTATTTTCCCAATGCCAAAATGACTTGAAACAAGATAAGTATGTGCTTCCATAATCACATGGATTCTTTCATCTTGTAGAATGTGTAACTTACCAAGATGATATAATATTCCTTCATGAAAGTGATAGTCTAATTATTTTACCTACTTACCATGGGTTAGATCTTCATAGACATCTTTAAAATTAACATATCTAGCATATTGTTCCTTATAACTTTCATGCATTAAAGAACCATGCTGTAAAAGAATAGACGCAATAATAGGAGGTATTGAAAACATATCAACTACCCTATTTTGTGTAACTTTTTTTATCCCTAATCACTAGATGAAATTGTTGGAAAAAAACCCATCCAACAAAAGTGCCTTGATTGTTTTAGCTTTGACTGTGATTGGAGATATTGCAAAGGCTAGTGATCTATGTAGATGATTGTCTCTTTGCCCATTAAGTAATGCTTCAATTTTTCACACTTTGAACCAAAGCACACAACTATTTATCATAGGTAGGATACCCCATTAACACACTTGTGAAGGTTTCAGAGTGCTGCTAAACATTATTTCACTTATGCATCAAAATTGCACCCATGGCATAATCACTTGCATTAGTTTCAATATTCAATGTTTGTTGAAAATATGGAAGTGATAACATTGGGGTTGTGATTATCTTTTATTTCAACATGTTAAATATTTTTTGATGCTTTCCTCTCCACTAAAAGACATGTTTAGTATTTTTCAAATCATGCAAAGGAGATGCAATCAATGAAAAGTTAGCAATAAACGTCTTTCGATATTGGATTTCCCCTAGGAAGCTTCTAACTGTAGTTACATCATTAGGCTTAGGTAACTTAATTACAACTTCAAATTTATAAGAATCAATTTCAATTCACTACCCCCTACTACATATCCTAAGTATACTAAATATGTTTTGACAAATTCATATTTAGACATCTTTAGATACAATTTCTCCCTTTGCAAAGTTTCTAAGACTTCCCTAATATGCTTTACATAATCTTCCCAAGTTTGAATAAAGATCAAAATGTCATCTAAGTATACTATTATAAAATAATATATGAACGGACTAAATACATCATTCATAACCTGCTTGAAAGTGGTGGGTGCATTACAAATCCCAAAAGGAATAACAAGCCACTAAAAAAAACCTTGCTTAGTTTTGAAAGCAGTTTTCCAAATATCATCTTCACTAATTCTAAATTGGTGATAACCATTTATTAAGTCTAACTTAGTGAAATAAATGAAAATTTTCAACTAATCTAAAATATCATCAATGCGAGGAAGAGGGTATTGGTTTTTAATTGTAATTTTATTCAATGCTAAAAAATCCATGCACATTTTACCAAGTGTCATCTTTTTTTGGTACCAAAATAATTGGTGAACCACACAGAGAAGTTTTTGGCCGAATGACCCATTTCTTGATCAAAACTTGAAATTTATTTTTTATTTCTTCATTATCTACCATGGACAACCTATACATGCCAATATTAGGAAGAGGTGCATCTTGCTATAGTTGTGTCTCATGTTGAATATGCCTTTTAGGAAGTAAACATTGTGTATCTTAAAAAACATCATCATAGTTAGACATAATATTAACTAATTCACGCTTATGCTTAGGATCAAAACATTCTAAATCCTTGGACTTATCACAATCCTTAGCTTTTACAATCATGAGTATAAATTTCTTGCTTGCATTGACAAGCCTTTTCATATGTGTTGCAGATATAAGAGATAAGTTTGTCTTTATTCAATGGATCTCACAATGTATTTAATTTCATATTTTACAAGAAAATATTTATTCTCTTCCATATATAATATTGTTTTTCTATCCTAAAAATAATGACTTCCAAGTAAATACCATAAATATCAAGTGGAACCACATCTAACTCTACCTCATCAATGAATTTGGAGGTGATTGTAAATCTAAGTTTACATGTTTTTGTGACCTATAATTTAGCATCATCACACACCCATCCTAAAGGGTATTTCTTAAGATTTGGTTTAGTTTCAAGTCCTAATTTGTTCACAACTTATTAAAAAATGAGATTAGCTTGAGATCCACTATAAAAAAGAGTATCTAGCTTAGTATTCTTAGAATTTACTCTAATGTGGAAAAGCTCACTTGTTCTCTTTTCATCATGCATAGATTTAGAATGTAAAGAAGAATGATAATTAATAAATTTAGTAATAGAAGAGGAAAAAAATAAACCTTGCATACCTATGGTAGTGATTTTGGTCTCATCACCTGAATTGGATCACATATATTTTTGTATGGCTACAATAATCTTCTTCTCATCATCTTTCTTGTTCCAAAACTTCTTTGGCTTGAGTTGTGGATGGAGTTTCCAACACTTTTCATTGTCATGACCTTATCTCTTGTAATGAGATTAAAAAGAATTCCCCTCCTCTTTCTTGATCATGGAATTATGTTTCATCTTACTCTTTCCTTTACCTTTGCTTCTAGATGGTTTACTTGGTTTCTTTGTGAAGTCTCTATCCATGGTCACTTTACCTCTTGATTAAATATGGGTATCTTGGACACAAAATTCATCAAGATTAGTGGGGTTATACATGAGTATGGTATGCCTCAAATAAATACATAACCCACCAATATGTTTTAAAGGAGTCTTTTGAGAGTAAATAGGAATGCCTAACACCAAATTCATCTTTCTAAACTCTTGTGTGTAGTCTTGTGCACTTTGATCCTTAGTTTGCCTTAAATTTTTCCAATCCATAGTAGCTTGTTGCATATAACCCAAAGGATAAAATTGTTTTTTAATGTAGAAATAAAATCATTCCAAGAATAAATCACTTTACCATGTTACAAGAGATCTTCTTGCATCTTACTCTCCCATCAAATGAGTGCTATACCACCCAACTGAAGAGTAGCTAATTGAATTATTGATTCCTCATCATCAATATTTTGAACCCTAAAACATTCTTCCATCTGCTTGATCCAATGATCCAATTTCCCTACACTAAGATCTCTATTATAAATTGGCAAATCAAACTTAACATCAAGCTTTACCATGGAAGAAACATAATTAGAAACTTTCTTCTATTTATCAAAGGAAGAACTAGAAGGTTTGGAAGGAGATGGAGGTGATTTAGGAGGTTATTCTATTTTACCCTTACCACTGGTTGAGGGTTATTCCTCTTTTTTACCTTCATTTTCACCTTTAATCCTCTTCTTATTTTTGTGGTTAACTCTTCCACCTTGCTATTCATCTCAAGAAAATCTTGGTGGAAGGTTGCCTCTAAATCTGGTTTTCCCCTAAGAGAATCCATGGCTTGAATTGCACATTTTGCACCAATGTTTAGGTTATACTCGTCAAGCGATCCTTCACCATGCTTTGACTTAGACTTGGTTAACATATAAAACAAAAACTTGTAAATCCAAAAACCATGTTAAAATATCCCTGATCAAAGGATTTTATACCAAACTTGATCAAAATTATTAGCTAATGTAAAATGCTCACTATTTACCAATTTCAGACACTCAAGACATTTTTCTCAATTTCCATCTTTTTACGTGAAATTGGCTTATTTGGTTAAAAATCAAGTTTAATACTAATTAAAAAAATAGCAAGTAAATGAATAAAAATAGATAAAACATAAACCAAATTGATAACGAAGTGACCCTTTTGGGGTCTATGTCTCCAAGTCTGAAAATTACTCGAACTAATCTATTAAATGGTGTAAGATACACTTTTTGTATAATGTTTCACACCAAAATATGACTTTGGTCTGCAAAAATAATAACCTCTACTTTGCCTGTAGGAAGTCTCTACAATAGTCCTTTATATGGAAGTTTCTCTTTCCTACATAAAAAGACTATAACAATTTTGTATATAATTGTTATTAATCCTAGATGTCTAGCACAGGTGTCTTGTTTTTACCTACTCAATAAGTTTTCCATTCCTATAGGAATAGGAAGAGTCACATTGGGAATGTGAAGTGAACAACCTTCTTGGATTATTTAATGTAATGTTTGCTCCTCTTTTCAATTAAATCTTGAAATAGAATTTCATGTGCATTCCAAATATATTATCTGGCCTATCATTGGTATCAAATCCTAGAATTTAATTTTTCTATTTTTTATTCTTCTCTCCTTCATTCTAGTTGTACATGTTTCACTAAATTGTGAATCTATTTGATGTTTAAGGAGAATAGAGATGAAGGGTAGGGATAAGAGATTAGAGAGAACACTGACTGGTTACACACCGTATCTATAGATGATGTTGAGCACTCCTCTTTAGCTAGAGAGGACTACCTATGAATAAGAAAGCACTAACACCAAAAATATTTGTTATTAGGTATATGAGTGGGCTGCCAAGCTACGTGCTTATTCCTAGAAGTGTCAAACTTCTTTAGGGATGAAAGTCCACTTTTTAAAACAAAATGGTAATGAATAACAAAATGAAAGAGAGAGTAAGAGAGAGATGTTCATACCATTCTTGCAGTCAGAGTGCAATAGAGAGTGACATAGTGTAGGTAATGTGAGTTATTTGAGTTTTTAGAGGTTGTTTGGGTAAGATTAGGGAGGTTAGTGGAAATACATAGTCATCGATGTTGGTTAGGCTATTGATGTCAGTAAGGAGATATGATCAATGTCAATTATGTGACCGATGTCGATAGGGGAAGTAGGTTCTTAGGAGGTTGTAGGAGACTTTTCTAAGCTAAGAGGTGGATGTTGGTCAGGTTTATGAGGTTGGGAAGAGTCGTAAGGGAGTGGGTAAGACTTAGGTGGGTCTAGACAGAGGGTTGGTATGTTTGAAGCAGAGGGGCATAGGTGAAGGAGTTTTAAAACTCCTCCATAGGGAGAGTCAGGACATTTGTAAAATGATAAATAGTATAACATAAAGTAATTGTAAAATGACTATTTAAAATAATTAAAAAACATAGAGATATACTTGGCTAGTGAAATGGATGAACCTTGAGTGATATGTGAACAGGAAAGACAAGCACGTGCTACCGATTCAAAATTATCCAAGCTCTATACAGTATATCAATTCCTAATCTAGATTGATTTGTGTAGAGTAATAGTAAGCCTGGATGTAGAAAGTTGAATGAGAAAGCCTGTATGTGAATGATTGAGTTTTTATAATTTCTATTGACCTAAATATTAACTTGGAATTTGGCTTAAGTAAGTGACATCAGTAATCCCACTGATGTCAGATGTGGGTTGATTGATGTCAATGGCACGAGAATAGGTAAAAGGGCTATTTTTAGCCTATTTTCTATTCCTTCTCCTACCAAGTGTGGTATCCATTAGGAAATGGTAGAAATGCAAGGTTAAGGATGTAGTTAGTTAGGAATTTATGTTTGGGGTGAGAACAAGTCATGGGTAGTTAGGATTAGGGGACTAAGTCTTGAGGTGACTCAGAGGGTAAGAATTAGCCTTAGGATGAGGTAGTCAGGTAAATTTGCATAAGTAGTTTTTAATTAACTTAATTAAATGTGTGAGGGGTGAAAATATGGGTTAGGAAGGCTAATTATTAAAAGGGGATTGAGGGGGGTTTTGACACAGGGAGTTACATATATGTGTGATATAATTTTGGTGTCTACGTTTGCCCCTTTTTGTCTTTTAATTTATACTGACAAGTTGCAAGACAAAAATAGGAGTTGGATGCTCTAGGTATGGGATGAGGTATTCCCCCTCAAAATGAGAATTGATAGAGGAGAATATGTAATCTTGGTATCGATTTGATAAGGAGTTAATTGGGTGGGTAGATATTGAGTAAGAGTGTGGTAACATCATTGCTTACGTGTATACTACTACGAGTTATAGTTGACACAATCAATAATAGGGAAAGGTGAGGAGGACTCAGATAAAAATAACTAAATCATAGCTTATAAGTGATAGCTGATAAGGTTAAAATAATTAAATTTGTAGCTCCAATAGTCCATATGTTCTAGGTATCTGGGGTAGGAAGTGTTCCTAATAAACATAAAAGGTTACTGGTGATAGGAATGGCTTGGTCACAATCTAAAAAACTTGATATACATGTATGTGTACATTAGCCAACTATATCGAGGTAGCACAAGTAGTCAAGACAAGCAATGCAAGGTTGGTTCAAAAGGGTTAATGGTCGAGGATATATTCATGATCTCCAGTTAGAGTCATTGTGGGTGTAGATTTACGTGATCTCCAAGGTTGGTTGTTGTGGTTAGGGAGATATATGTGATCTCCAAGGTTGGTTGTCATGGTTAGGGAGATATACGTGATCTCTAAGTTGCCCCAGACTTAGGGTGTAGTCTAAAGGGTGGTGGTTGGGGTTAAAATTCTAAGTTTAAGGTTGCTAATGTCAGTTACATCACTGATGTTGGTAGTAAGTATTGCTGACATCAATGTCTTAGGTCAAGACTGTCTACATCAGTGGGTGACCAAACCTAACAAAAAGGGGTTTAGTGGCCCACCAAAACTCATTTACAACATTTGATTAGGCATAGGATAGTTCTATCTTGTCTATTGGTGGTGAGTTGGTGAGAGATAAGTGGTTGAGAAGAGTGTGTGAGAGTGAGGGTTGGATTGAGTGCTTGGTGGGCTACGATGTGGTCGAGAGGTTGTTATTGTGGTCAGAGATGGTAGAGGTAGGAGGGGACCCAGTTGATAGTGTACCACCACCAGTGCTAGCCATTCCAACATAGAAGAGATAGAGAGATGAGCTAAGATGTTTGTGTATTGAATTTTAATTTAAAGTAGTTAATGTGTCATTTGGGAGAATTTTTTATGTTTGGGGGGAGAGAGGGAAATTAGAGGGATGGTAAATGGGGTGAGGGTAGGTTTAGGTGAATTTAGGAGGGGTTGGGGGTAGTTTTTAGAAAAAAACCTAAATTTTGGAGGTAGGTTGTTCAACGTTAGAGCCAAACCAATCGCTGATGTCAGTAGGGCTCATTAACATCAACTAATAAGACATCGATGTTGACTGACATCCTACACCAATGTCGACAGCCTTAACTAATGTTGATCATAGGAAAAAACCCCAAATAGGAAGAAAAGGCCCATTTTGGATCCCCAATTGAGTTAGTCATCAAGCCTAATGGTCGAGCTAGCCTTAGAAGACCCCATGTTGATTGAGTGCTACCTACATAGCCTAATTGAGGGCCTTAAGCCAATGTAGTTCTCCTAGTGTGTAGGGAAAATTTTTGAGGTATGGTTAAAAAATTATTAAGGGAAGTGGTTAGGAAAAGGGAGTTTGAAATAGGTCATGGGACCTAAGGCTTAAGAGATAGGTTGTGGGGTTGAGGGTGTGAGATATAGGCTGTGGGGCCTAGAGTTGAAGATATAGGTCATGAGGCCTAGAGTTGAAAGATAGGTAGTTAGGCCTAGGGTTAAGAGATAGGCAGTTAGGTTTAGGGTTTAGGTGGGTTAATAGGTTAGATAGTTAGGTGGGTATATGGTTGAGCTAACTTTAGAAGACCCCATGGTGACTAAGTTCTGCCTACATAGCCTGAATGAGGGCCTCAAGCCAATGTATTTCTCCCAAAGAGAAAGGAAAAAAGGGTGGAGATTTATATTGGAAAGTATGTGACTTGAGGTTTATGTGTGTGGATGCAGGCTAGGTAAGAGTTGACATTATGAGATCGACTACCTACATTGATGATGAAGATGAGGAGGGATGTCACCATGGATGAGTGGGAGCACATGGTAGTCATAGGGTTAAGAGGAGTGCGATGATATTACAAAGTTATACGTGATGTTAACTTGATGATAGTGTTGATAGAAAGGTGGGATCATACCACCCACACCTTCTGTTTACCTGCTAGAGAGTTGATAGTGACATAAGAAGACATGTACAAGATTTTATGATTATTGCTCTAGGGTGAGGGCTCATCTCATGTTTGAGAGAGGAACATGATATTCACATGGCAACATTGTTTGGGAAGCATGTTAGTGAGGTGACCTATCACTCAATGAGCTTTGCATATGAGCCACTGTACATTGTCGATAAAGAGTAGCATCATTTGAGTATCCTGATGATGATAGGAATTATAGTATACGCACTACCAAACATAAATGGGGGAAGATTTCCTATTACATTGATAGGTGTGCTAGCATAGATGGTTGAGTAGCAAACTATGTATGCATAGGGACTAGCTTTTCTCGCACATTTATACAAAGAGTTATGGGGTTTGAGGTTACAATGATTGTATAGTTTGTATGTCAAAAATTTACTACATTATTGGGCATATGAGAAAATTTTGGTTACACAACCATTGGGGTTACCCACCATGATTACAACTAGTTTCAAGGTTGGGTTCAGACAGTGAAGAGAGGTTATGGCCCAAACACGAGTATATGACATAGTGCAGGACATTGATTATTATAGGCATATGATAGATGGATTGATTCCCATAGATATTATTTGGAGGCCTTACTTGACATACCCAACATTAAAAGGATAGGTAGAGCAACTTGTCAGTTTACAGAGCACATTATGGGTCAGAGGGAGATGAGCTGGAGAGCTAGAGATGATACTCATGGCATAGGTTAGGAGATAGTTTGGCTTGTTACTGGACATGCCTCCTACCTTTCCTCTATATAAGAGGGATTATATATAGGCACCTCTACCTTTACCCTAGGAGATAGATGGGCCGAATATTGAGGAACTACTAGTAGGCTTAGGTGTAGTAGATCCTGAATGCACAATGGCTTATCTTTCTTGGTGGACATGTTTGCATCTCATGGTTCAGGTCAGAAGGCTATCACAAGATTTATAGGGAGTAATGAGAGAGAGAGATTCAACTGTATAAGCCCAAGATGTAGTGGTACAGGCCTGAGATGTAGTAGTACAAGCCTGAGATGCAACATAAACACAAATGTTGGTCTTATAGGGGTAGGTTACAAAATTTCAAGGGTAGGTAGAGACATTATAGGGCTAGGTTACTATACTGATAGTAGAGAGATAGTTTGAGAGTAGTAGGACAAGCTACTCCTCATCTACCATAGGGACCAATATAGGGTCTTACAGTAGGTTTGATGGGTCCATTGTAGACTATATCTCTAGTGAGGTACAACACTAATTTAGATGAGATTGCATACTATGAGAGGGCCATCAGTTAGTTCCCATAGATTCAAAGGTATTCTAAGTTTAGAGAGAAGGAGAGATCTGTGATATGTGCCATGACTTCTAGCTCATGTAGATGCAGATAAATAGAGAGTGGTGGTGAAACTACTTCTTCATGACCATGACTATAGCCTTGATTATTCTGAGTGCTAGATGTTGTTATTGATGTTGTTATATATGTTATATACACATAAGCCTATGAGTTGAAGATGAGAGATGTAATTTTTGAGAGAGAGATGATATTGATATGATCTATTGATGTACATTCATATTCAATGTGTATATATATGTGAGTGTTTATTATTTTGAGATGTGTTTATGTGATGGTGATGATGTTGAAGTTATTATAATGATGTGGATGTTTATGTTATGTTAATGTTGAGCATGTTAGTTGAGTTAGACTAGCACTTCTCATATGTGTGATGGTATATGCATAGTTGATTGGTTAGCTTCATCTTAGCATTTTTCCATATTTGTGATGGTGTATGCTTAAAATGAATGGGTTGGGTATGTTTTTTTATTTCAGAATTTTTCCATATTTGTGATGTTGTATGTTTATAATAAATGGCATAGGCTTGATAGTTTTCCTATTTATTAATGTTTAGAGAAACTATGGTTGCATGTTGGGTGTATTTCACATAGGATTATATGAAATAGATTAATGGGCAATGATTTGTTAGTTTTAGTAGGGTTTTGAGTAGTTATTTGAGTATATTTACTTGAGATGGGTATGTGAGTGAGAACATTTGTTAAACACATAACTCTAAGAATCAAGAAAGATTGGCACAAAAGTGAGAAGGTGATTGAATCTTGGCATGAGATGCAATCTCAAAAGAGAAATCAACATGTGATTGGGATGGGAAAGAAAGAGGTACGATGCTTGCATATTGGAAAATAATATAATCATAACATAAATAGGCTCAGGAGTATGAGCCACTTTCATGCTTTGCATCATTTAACCTTTTATTTGTTAGAAAAGTATCATACTCACCCTACGTCAAGTGAGCTCAAAGCCCCTTGAAAGAATATGGGGAAAAAGATAAAAGGAATGAGAGTATTTAGGTAGAGTAACCATCTTAGTGGGGATGGTATGCCCCTTCTGTGGGTGACCCGAGAGCTGCTATAGGCAAGTCCATGACTTAATTTTTTTTTTTGTGTTAGCTAGTCAATGCGAAAAGCCTATAATGGGATGTTGTTTGTGTTGAGGTCATATGAAGCTAATCAATACGAGAAGCTTATAAGTCATTATTTCCCTTGATAACAAAGCTTGGATTAGCCATCCTTCAAGGGAGTCATCTAAGCTTTTGTTTTTGATCTTTAATAACTGTCCTTCAAGGGAGCAGTCTATTTATAGTATCAAGGAAAGGTTACATAGCTGTCTTTTAAGGGAGTAGTCTATGTTAAGAATCATGACCTGAGAGATTATAACTTGTCTATGTATCTCATTTTTTTAAAAACTTTAGTCATGGACAGGACTATAGAGGCTTAGAGGGTTTCCACTTTAAGGACAAAACCATAACACTTCGTAGGTTAACTTAGCATGTAGTAATAAGGGTTAAGAGGAAGGGAAATGAATGTAATAGGGTTGCTCAAGGGATGAGCTAAAGTTAAACATGAGGTGAAGCATCACTTGATTAACAAAATAATGGTTATAGGTGTAAAGCATTTAAAGGCCTAGGTTCTAGCCTTCCTTCGAGAGAAGACAAGCGATATGTTCCCAAGCCATACTTGTGAGTTATGATGTAGGGTCCAAGCCAATTAGGAGCAAACTTACCCCATTTTATTTTCTCTATGTTCATCACATGCTGATTTTCCTTTAAGATGAGATCTTCAATATTGAAATCTCACTCCTTGAGATTTTTGTTGTAAGTGCATTTGATACGCTCTTGATAGATTTAGGGATGGTTGAGGGTTATGAGATGATGTTCATCAAGTAACTGAAGTTGAGCCAAATGTTCTTAATGAAAGTCATCATTAGTATGTCTTGTAGAGAGATGCAAAGAGAAGGAATTTGGACCTCAAGAGGTAAAATAGCTTAAATCCCATAGACAAAGGAAAAAGGTGTAGCACATGTAGGGGTTCAAATGCTAGTATGGTAAGCCCATAAAGCAAAGAGAATGTGTGTGTGCCAATCCTTTCTAGTATTATTGACTACTTTCATGAGGATTTTGGTTAAGGTTTTGTTAGAATATTCTACTTGTCTATTTACTTGTGGATAGTATGGCAATGAGAAGCTTAATTTGATTTCAAAAGCATCATAAAGATTTTGGATAGTCTTATTTTTGAGAGATTTGCCATTATCTATTATAATTTTATGGGGGACATCAAAATGATAGATGATATGATGGCTGATAAAGTCAAAAATTTTGTCAGCCTTAGTGAAGATGAGAGGAATGGCCTCAACCCACTTGGTGAAGTATTCAGTAACAGTAATGATGGAACGGTGACAGAGAGATGAATGAGGGTTAATCTCATCGATTAAATCCAAACCCCATTAGGAAAAGGGACATAAGTCTTTGGTGACTTGTAAGGCATGGATTGGAACATGAAGGAAGTTAGCATGTTGTTGACATTTGACACAATGCTGAACGTAATCACTATAGTCTTGATGAAGTCTTAGCCAATAGTAGCCAAGTTGAAGGATATGTTTGGAAATTGTATTACCATTAAAATGCCATCATGGACTTATTTAATGATGAAGGGGATATCAGTACTTGTGAGGCATCTAAGGAGGGGACCATCAAAACCTTTCTTATAGAGAAGTCCCCCTAGCATAGTGTAATGAGTGATACATTTCATGAAGGCATGTCTCCTATTATTGGAGAGGTCAAAAGGGGTAATAGAAAAGGAGAAGTAATCCATGAGTTGTTTGTACCATAAGTCATGTGGGTTGTGTATTACATTGCCTATAAAAAGGATGTTAGTTGATACATAGGAGGGCAATGTTAAGTGATGTACAGTGACATATATTTTTGAAGAAGATGGTGAAGAGGGTATGTGTGAAGCAAGTGAAGCCATTGTGTGAGCAAACTTGTTTGTAGAGTGATAAATAGTTTACAAGAGGTAGGAGTCGAATGATTCCAATAACGTATCTACATGATGTTAATATCATAACAAAATTTCATTTTTGCATAGGTAGGAACCATTAACCTGATTAACCACTAGCTGGGAGTCACCAAAAATGATTATTGATTTGACACCCAAGAAAATAGCCATTTAAAGCCCTAAGATCAAAGCTTCATATTCAACCATATTGTTAGTACATTCAAAATCTATTTTAAATGACAAAGGCATAGGCTCACCATCAAGAGGGATGAGGATGACTCCCACACCCCCATCGTGTTGACATTTAGACCCATCAAATAACATCATAATTTGATAGGAGATGTCATCAATGGAGAGCATTGTGATAGATTCATCAAGAAATTTGAGGTTTGAAAGTTGGTTGTTAGGTAAAGGGGTGGTAACTAACTGGTCAATGATGATTTTCCCCTTGATAGACTTTTATTGAATAAATTCCAAGTCAAATTTAGAAAGGAGCATGAACCATCGAGCTACATGTTAGTTGTGATATGGCTTATAATGCATATATTTGAGGGGATCGATATGGGTGACGATGTAGGTTTTGTGATTTAAGAGGTAATGATGAAATGTGGAAGCTATAAAAACCAACATGAGACAAAGCTTTTTAGTATGGGTATATCAAGTTTCACAATCAATAAGTGTGTGGATTATGTAGTAAAGTGCTTGTTCTTGATTGTGATCATCATGATGTATAGTCATATCACCCAGAGAATGGTCTATTACAGAGATGTAAAGGTAGAAAGGTTGGTTTTCCTTAGGTGGAATAAGAACTGATGGGGAAAGGAGATATCGTTTGAGTGCATCAAAGGCTTCTTGTCAATATATATTCCAATGGAAGGAGACATCTCTTTTGAGGAGATGGTGAAAGGGTTGGTAATGATCTAATAATTGGGAAATGAAGCGGCATATCGATTGAAGCTTACCTTATAGGCTATGAATTTGTTTGATATTAGTAAGTGGAGGCATGTCTAGTATTGCTCAAACTTTAGCAGGGATGACTTCAATACCATGGAGAGAAATGATAAAGCCTAAGAGCTTATCATAAAGGACACTAAAGATGCATTTCTTTGGGTTTAGTCTAATGTTATATTGGTGGAGATGAGTGAATATGATTTTGAAAATTGTCAAGTAATCTTGGCTAAGTTTAGACTTTTTGATTAAGTCATCCACGTAGTCTTCCATAAATTTGTGTAGGAGATCATGGAAGATGTAAGTCATGGTGCATTGGTAAGTGGCACTAGCATTCTTCAGACCAAAGGGCATGACCTGATAGTAAAAAGTTCCCCATGGGGTAATGAAAATTATCTTGTGTTGATCCTCAGGTGCAACCAAGATTTGATTGTAACTTGAGAACCTATCCATAAGCGATACCATCTCATGGATGGCTATTAGATCAACAAGTTGGTCAATACTTGGCAAAGGAAAGTTATCCTTTGGATAAGCGAGGTTTAGGTTATGATAGTCAATGTAGATTTAGATTCCCCCTGTCACTTTAGTGATAGGAACAATATTGGAAATCTATTATGCGTAGTCGATAGGTTGAATAAAGTTAACATAAAGGAGGCATTAGAGCTCTTCTGTGATAAGGAGAGCAATATGAGGATGTATTTTTCAAAGCTTCTTCTTAATAGGTTTAACATCTTAGTTGGTGATAATGTTGTGGGTGATGATAGAGGGGTCGATACTAGGCATGTCATTATAAGACCAAGTGAAAGCTTTGCTATGGTCATTAAGAAATGTGGCATAATTTGCTTGCTCAGAGGAATCCAAAGACTAGCCAATCTTAAAGACACGGGGGTTATCATGAGAGGGAAAATTAATGTCAATGGTTGATTTATTTAACATAGCCTATGTTTTAGATGGGAGTGATTGTTAGATATAAGAATCATCTGCACCCATGTATGTGAGAATAGTGTCATCATCTTGACATTAGACAGTGTTGATAGTGGGAGAGTATTCATCAATCATTTTAGGATGAATGAGAGGAAGGGACCTTGTATCCTTACCCTGGTGATAGGTGAGGGGGCCCAAATGGATGGTGTTTATTGAAAATTTTTTAGGAGGTATAGATACCTCTAATTTGATAGGTGATGGTAGAGGAGAGGATGGAGAAGGAAAAATTGGATCTTCAATAATTATTATATGAGAAGTTTTGGTGAGTTTAGTTGGTTCATCAAAACCCACTCCATGCCTCTTTTTGGCATTTTCAATGGTTTTGTTGGTGGGATATTCAACGGGATTATGAACACCCTGCTCGTAACAATCCAAACCAAATCCTTTCCAATCACACCTATAAAGATAGGTGTGAGCGAAGATAAGATTTCTCAAGAAAGAGGAATCACAGGTAGATAGTTGTGGTGAAGAGGATGGATTACTGACAATGGGAGCTTGATCAATTCCCCCATATGTGAAATTAGTTCAAAGGTTAGGGGGACCATATGGGATGACCATCCCAATATGGGGATCATAATTAGGGTGCATATTAAGCTTTACATACTCTTGTGGAGAGTATGAAACATGTTGAGTGTCAACAAATGATATTCTCTAACTAATAAATGCTTAAAATTTTCCTCCATGGGGTCTTTGTTGGGAATTTGTGTTGCTAGTATCTATGTAAACAGGGTAGTGGAGCTTGTGGAAGCTCATAAGTATACTACAGAGGAGATGATGTATTTAATGGAATGAGAACATCATTGGGACTATAATTCATGTTACATGTTTTGAAAGGAGGTGGGTCAGTAGGAATAACATGCACTTGCCCATTGTGCTCAAACTTGATGCAACAGTGCAAAGTCAAGGGCACACATGCCATAATATGTATCCAAGGTCATCCAAGTAGTATTTTGTATTGGAACTCTCCTTATAAAACATAGAAGAGCTTAATAATTGTGTGGGGACCCACATGGATATGTAAGACAATAGTGCCCACCATAGTAGCTGTGGTATCATTAAAAGAGTGGAGCACTGTGTCAATTTGAGACGTGTAATTATGGGGAAGGGCTAGCTATTTGTAGGCATGGGTGGAGATACTATTAATACTAGATCCTCCATTGATTTGACTCTTTTGACATGATTTTGATTGATATATGTGGTGATAAAAAGTGCAAAATCTTGATCTTTAGGGTGTTGAAGTGGAATTTTTAACTTAGTGAAGGAAATTAAGGAGATGGTGTTAAGAGAGATGACCAAAACTACAAGAGGCTATGGATCATCATGTTGTACGTCAACTAATTGCAAGGCACTAATCAAAGCTTGATGGTGTTAGGGTGAGTTTTGGATTAAATCATATAAAGACATTTTCATCGGGGTTTGGTGAAGTTGTTTGACCATTGAGTTTTGAATAACTTTTGAAGATGTTGGTTTCGGGACACCTAAGATAGAAATCTTGAGATTCAGAGGAAGAGTGTATTTTGAGAAGGGGTGAACCCAAGGGGTAGTGACCTTTTCCTTACCTTTATCCTTTTGATTTTGTGACTGCGTGGCCACATTAATCATGTTGATCTGAAATAAAGGTGAAGGAGGTGACAAAGGGGGTATGAAAACATCTTTGAGTTTGAATTCAGGTGGAATGGTATGAGGAATTATGGATGCCAAGGGTGGAATAGTAGGAAGGTTAATGGGAGTATTGATAGAGAGAGTGTTGATATCAAAGTATTACTGAATGACTACCATGAGAGCTTTAGCACTCTCAGTATCATGTCCAGGCGAATGATGATAGAGACACACTTATGTATGATCAAATCAAGATGGGTTCAGTATAAAAGGGTTATAAGGCTTAATGGGAGGAAGATTTATTATAGAGGATTATAATAACTGGCATAGGAAAAAGATATGAGAGCCTGAGAGTGGGCTAGCACTTATTATTATAATAGGAGTTTATGCCTTTTTTGGTTTAGGAGTCACGGGGGTGATTTTGCATAGCACCTTTTGAGGTGGTAGTGGAGCCACATATTTTGATGACACTTTCTTGGTTGTAGGTGTCATGGTGTCAGATGTGAAAGTCTTACTTGGTGGTAGATGTAGTAGTGGAGGTAACTTAACCTTTAGTTTCACTTAGATCAGTGATACCCTAACTAAAGTAGAGGAATGTGGTCCCAAAATTGATGGCAAAGTTGAGGGTAGAAGAGGGAAAGATCAATGAGATCTAGGAGGCTTAACATTCTTCCTTAGTTTAGGCTATAAAATTATAACTTATGGTTAGAGAGTCAAATCTAATTTCACCTATGGATGAATTAGATTAGAGACCAGGTGAATGCCTAAAGAGCTAATCTACTTTAATATGGTAGACACCTATAAGAGTGAGGGATCTACTGTACAAGGATGAGCTTTTGGTGATTTTGGTGAAGAAGATCTGATTTTGTGAAAGACCTTGGCACAAAGTGTAGTGAGAGGATTGGTGGTAGAGGATGATAATTATTGTGTATGATAAGGAGTTTTAAGTTAGTCCCAAAATGCCGCATGATTTAACTTCGTGGAGTCAAGAAATTCTAGACTTTCTACTAACCATGAGAAGGGTTTAGATGTAGTTGATGTAGGCCTTATGGTTGCTTCTTTAGAAGGCTTATGTGATTGAAAAAGAGGCAAATTATTAGCCTCTGCTACCTCAGGCCAAAGATGAGAAAGAGATGCAACAGGGTCTTCTTTGACAGAGATGGGAGAAGAGGTATGATCTTCCATGGGTGGGGGAGAGGTAGGCGAAGAAAGCTCCTTAAGGGGGTAGAGCATAGGTATAATTTCTCCCTCAACATGTGGGTGAGAAATAGGTAAAGTATGATCTTCCATAGGTAAAAGAATTGGTAAAATTGGTTGAATTGGAGTAGGCACAATAGGTCTCTCATCTAATGTAGGGGTCTATAACACTGGCTCCTCTAAGTATGAAGGAGGAGTGGATGGGGTACTACCTTCTATTGGTGGAGGAGAGGTAGGCAAAGAATATTCCTCAAGAGGGTATAACACATGAATGATGCTCCCCTCAACATGTAATTGAGTAAAAGGTAAGGCATGGTCCTTAATTGGTAAGAGGATAGGTAAAATGGGTGTAAAAGGAACTGGTAATATAGGCTCCTCTTGTGGTAAAAGGAGAGGTAAAGGAGGCTCTTCCTCTTGTGGGAGTGGAATAGGTGAAGTAGGCTCTTCTACCCAAGGAGGAAGAATGGGCAAAAAAACTCCACTGATTGTGGGGGAGGAGTAGGTAAAATGGGTGCCTCCTATTGTGGGAGAGGTTAAAATAGAGGTAAACGAAAGACCATATTGACCGTATGGATATTATGATCACATGAGTTATTAGCCATGGTTTGAATAATATTTTGATTGGGTGAATGGTTAGAAAAAGGCTATTTTAACACATCCATATTTTGATTAGCAGGTGCATTAGGGTTATCCAAGATGAGATCACCTCTTTCAAGCATGTCTTGAATGATGTTCTTGAATGTTTTATACTTATTAGAATTATAGCCTTTGACTTGATGGTAGCCACAAAACTCATCCTCTTTGTACCAAGTAGGAATAGGATGGGAGGGGTCAAACTGTATAGGAGGATTGATTTGAGGAAGGGTTATGGCTCCCTATTGCAATAATTTTTCCAAAATGGAAGTATATGACTCCCCAATGGGAGTGTATTATATTTGTTCATACCGTTTTTGGAACTACATGGTCAGATTTTATGAGGTCAAGGAATTAGGTTGGTTTGTGGTTGTGGAAGAAGATAATTTAAAAACCATTGCATTGGTGGAGCCTTTAGATTTTTGGTTAGAAGGAGAAGGTTTAAAAGAAGAAGAGTCATTTGATTTGGAATTGGCATTCTTACTGCGCAACTTGACTCTATCTTCATATATACCCCAGATCTTGGGTTTTTGTGCCATTGTAAAGGCTTCATCAAATGTGTAGAAAGTTTGTACTCAGTGTGGATGAAATGTGCTTAACACATGCCCTTGAGAAGAGCTTAATAAGATCAGGTTAGGGTAAAGAGATGGAGAGTTGATTGATTAAGCCTCTCTAATGAGTGACAAAATCTATGATAGATTCGTCATCAAATTATTTAATAGAATAAAGGTCCGTAATAGAAACCTTTTTAGAAATGTTGATAGAGAAATAATCTAGGAATAATTGTGTAAGTTGGGTAAATGAGAAAAGGGAGTGCCGAGTTATAGAGCTATACCAATCCAGGGTAGCACCCTTAAGAAACATAGGGAAGGTGCAAAGTAGTAACACATCATCATGCCCTATTAAATAACAATTATGTCTAAATGCTCACAAATGCTATTACATGTCCTCTTTCCTCTAGAAATGAGTAAATTTTGGGAGTTCCCATTATTTTGGATAAGGATCAATAGGCACAGAAGGATGGATGGGCTCATTACATATATGATCATAGGATAACAGATTCTTTGAACCTGACACAAATGTCTCTAGATTAGACTTCTTGTCCATCAACATATTAATGAGGTCTCAAGGAGGATTAGTTTGGGAGATACCCCCTAAGTTAAAGGGAACCTGATAGGAAGTAGAGGGAGTGTATGACATAAATTTCTATGGTTGTGTTGACAAAACATAGGGATAGTGAGTCATAGGCTTAGGGGCAGAAATGAAAGGGGCTTGTCCTATTGGGTTAGAGATAATGCTTTGGTTAGATGTTATTATAGGTTAGGTTGTTGGCATGGTTATACTAGGTGAAGGGTGAGTCGTAACTCATGTAATTATAGGTGCGAGAGTAAATGGGATGGGTACCACCAAATTTTGAAATGGGGTTAGAGTTGACTAAATTGCTTATGGTTGTGAAGGCAGGGAAGTCACTATAGGGTTTAGGTGGGATTGGGTAGTTGGTGATGCTAAACTTTGGACATTGTTTATGGTTAGGTTACTTGTTGAAGCGGTGGTTTGAGTAACCATGGGGAACATAGTGGAGATAGCTAAAACTAAAGTTGTGTCCATTAGAGAAGTTGGCATACCATATAGTGGGTCATCTGAAGAATTATAGGTTTGGCTCATGGCAAGGTAATGTTGAAGGGTTACCACATTACGATTAAGAAATCTAGCAAAATCATGATCTCCTTTAGGCACAATGGGAATTTGGTTGGGTTTAGGAGTATGCTCTGTATCTGAAGTATGCTCCATGATAGAATCAATAGTAAGAGGGGAAGGTGGAAGTGGTTGATGGCTTGCATAATTGGCAAGAATTTTGGCTTGGCTTCATGTCAATACCATGCAATAAGAAGTATAAATAGGCTTAGAACTATGTATTAGTGATAGAGTGAGAAAAAACTAGGTTTGGGTGTAGGTAGGTAGGTTGTTTTAGCTTTACTATTTTGAGAAAATTAAAAATAACCAATTTACATAGTCACTGATATTAGTCACTTGATCGATGTTAGCAGGTTAAATCCTATCGATGTCAGTGGGTTTAATCGATGTCGATCACTGTGGAGTCCTGGGAGATGAAAAATCTAACATTTTAGAAACCCAGAGGCAAAATCTAGGAAAAATAGAGGATACAAGAGGTTTGTATAAGGAGGATGAACACTCAAAAAACTTGATATAAAAATTTATACAACTTGAGTATTATGAATGGTGTTGATTTTATAAATCAACAAATAAACATCCTTACCAACTCAAAAAATATAGAAGGTAATAGAAAAGCAAAAAAATAACATACAACCACTAATTATTAACTCCTAGAGATTAG
Organism: Torreya grandis; assembly: GCA_037957365.1. Classification (NCBI taxonomy): domain Eukaryota; kingdom Viridiplantae; phylum Streptophyta; class Pinopsida; order Cupressales; family Taxaceae; genus Torreya; species Torreya grandis. The sequence goes on along the minus strand of JARHVA010002347.1, from coordinate 1,445,942 downwards.
ATTTAGTCTCATGTTAGCTTATGACTTAATCATATAGTGAGATGAGAGTTTGGTTACCGAAGGTACTAAAAAACAATCTAGAGCTAGTTTCAAGTTAGTTTTGGTGCTTAAGAGGAAATCTTTGTTAGACTAGGTACATGGCTTGTTATAGGAGCTTGCTCCTCACACTTTACAGACCTAAAGCCAAGTTAGGCCACTTAGCCAAAATATACCTTATGTCTAGAGTTTATACTCTACTAGAGAATGGAGTGGGTTCTCCCCTTGGTGGTGAAATCTAAGTAGGATAGCTGGGTAGGGTAAGGTGATCCACCAAGTGATGAAATCCTAATGGGTTGTGTCTTAGGTGAGTTTAGATATTTTTTTGTGTGAGTGTGGTCTAGTAGTGTAGCATTGGTGTACTATGATTCATTCATAATGCTTGTAATTAACTAGGTGAGCTAATATGCAGTAAGCAAACAATGAAGTGTAGTAAGTTTTAAACCCAAATCTAAAGTGTTTTTATTCAAATGAAAATAATGATGAAATAAGAGAAGAGAATGAATTTCACTATCCTAATGTGTATTCAAGAAAGAGATAAAGAAGAGATTCTTTTTAACTTGTAATAAAAATGATAAGTTTCTTTTAGAGGTAAAAGAAAGAGAAGAGTGGTAAGGAAGAAGAAGATTCAATTTATTACTTTTAAATAGAAAATAAAATGTTGAATATTTCATTTTGAGGAAAAAGAGAGGGAGAAAGTGTAAGGAATGAAATTTTCACTATAATGCACTTATATGAATGCTTATAAAAAGCAATGAACCCAAGGAAAAATTCCAAGGCCCACCAAGTGTGCCAAAAATGTTTCACTAAATTTTGAATCTATTTGATGTTTAAGGAGAAACATAGATGAAGGGTAGGGATTAGAGATTAGAGAGAACCCAGTTTGGTTACATGCCATATCCAAATGATGTTGAGCACTCCTCTTTGGCTAGGGAGGACTACATGTGAATAATAAAGCACTACCACCAAAAATATTTGTTAGTAGGTATATGAGTGGGCTGCCAAGCTATGTACTTGTTCCTGGAAGTGTCAAACTTCCTTAGGGATGACATTCCACTTTTTGAAACAAAATGGTAATGAATAACAAAATGAAAGAGAGAATAAGAGATATATGTTCATACTATTCTTGTAGTTTGAGTGTAATAGAGAGTGACATAATGCAGGTAATGTAAGTTATTTGAGTTTTTAGAGGTTATTTGGGCAAGCTCAGGGAGCTTAGTAGAAATACATAGTCATCGACATCGATTAGGCTATCGATGTCGATAAGGAGATATGATTAATGTCAACCATGTGACTGATATTGATAGGGGTAGTAGGTTCTCAAGAGGTTGCAGGAGACTTTTATGAGCTAGGAGGTGGATTTTGGTTAGGTTTATGAGGTTGGGAAGAGTCGTAAGGGAGTGGGTAAGACTTAGGTGGGTCTAGACAGAGGGTTGGTATGTTTGAAGTAGAGGGAAATAGGCAAAGGAGTTTTACAATTCATCCACAAGGAGAGTCAAGATGTTCATAAAATGATAAACAATATAATGCAAAATATTTATAAAATGACTGTTTAAAGGAATTAAAAAACACAGAGATATACTTAGTTGGTAAAATGGATGAACCTTGACTATTGGATAGATGGCTCTGATGAGGCATGTTGAAGCAATACATGAAAAGGAAAGACAAGCATGTGCTATCAATTTATAATAATCCAATATTTGTGTAGTATATCAATTCCTAATCTAGATTGATTTGTGCAGAGTAATGATAAGCCTAGATGTTGAAAGTCAAATGAGAAAGCCTGTATGTGAATGATCGAGTTTTTTGATTTTAGTTGACCTAAATATTAGCTTGGAATTTGGATTACGTAAATGATGTCGATGATCCCACCGATGTTGGTCATGGGTTGACTGATGTCGATAGCATGAGAATATGTAAAATGGATATTTTTAGCCTATTTTCTATTCCTTCTCTTGCCAAGTGTGGTTTCCATTAGGAAATAGTATAAATGTGAGGTTAAAAAAGATGTAGTTAGTTAGGAATTAATGTTTGGGGTGAGAACAAGTCATGGGTAGTTAGGATTAGGGGACTAAGTCTTAAGGTGACTTAGAGGGTAAGAATTAGTCTTAGGATGAGGTGGCCATGTAAGTTGGCATAAGTAGTTTTTAATTAACTTAATTAAATAATTTAAATTAATTAAATGTGTGAGGGGTGAAAACATGGGTTAGGAAGGCTAATTATTAATAGGGGATTGAGGGGGGTTTCAACATAGGGAGTTATGCACGTGTGTGACGTAATTTTAGTGTCTAAAGTACAACCTACAAAAGTTTATCTTTTGGATGAATTTATTTTTTGAAGTTCTACATTGTCAATGTGCACCATGTGAGGTGTTTTTCAAAATTCTAAAGGTTGTGTGGTAGTTTTGAGACTGATCTTCAGAGTGTTTATTCTTTTCATGAGGCATTTCAACTACACAAGGTGTCAGGTTAAAAATTACTCTTCCATGACCTAACATTAGGTGGCACTTTTATAACTGATTGAGTACTCCAAAACTAAGCAACATGGTTATATTCTATCCTCCTTAAAGTAGCACAAAAGTATTTGTCATCTAATGAAAATAATTTCTATTATTATTTTTTGATCCTAGGCACTGTCTATGGGAACTTATGCTCTTTTGCACTGAGCTATATGTGTTGGTACTACTATTTTGGCCTAGTACTAGTATTTTTATCTACCTTCTACTTTGACTTGATAATTGGATTTTATCCCACCTGAATGGGAGATATCAAAGTAGTCATATTGGCTCCTAGAAGGATGTGGCAACATCTAAAATAATAATAAAGCTTCATATATCCACATGGAGGAAGATATATTCGATAAGGGTCAAGACTATATTTATATATTTCTAATATTTGAAATCTTTGACATAAATACAAATATTTGAGGAGAGTAGGTACTTTATTTTTTAAAGCTTTTTCATTTAAAAACCAAAAATTTCATTAAAATGTTCTTTTCAAAATTTGAAAACATTTAAATTGGAGTAATTTTTTTCATTTGTAATTGCCTTGAGCAAGCTACTCTCAATAAATCTGGTAAAAAACAATGAAAATTTTCTACTTCAAGGAGAAATAAGGAGAGTTACTCTTATACCCATTCGTCATTGTCAAAAAATGTAAATATACAAATTAAGAAAAATTGAGTATATTGATGTATGAGGTTTTCTTTTTAAGTTAGTGTTAATGATAGGGTGAATACTTTTCATGTGCCACCTAGGTACCATGTACCACTCTACTCTCACATACCTTAAGGCCTCTTTCACATACTGTAGAGTTTATCGAAAGGGTTAGCTTGTTTCACATACTGACGAGTATATAGGAAGGGTAGGTATATCGAGAGGTTTGGTATATCAGTCTGGTGGTATATATAAAGGGGACCATTTTGAAGTTATAAACAACCAATTGGGGTTAACAAAATTTAAAAAATGTAAACTAAAAACTAAAAAATAAAAACTAAAAACCATGCATTCAATTAAATTTATCGTTAGCACAACATTGATCGGTAAAGACAACTAGTTAGAACAGTCTTGACAATTGGATGATACACTAATATTCACTGATATGTGGTTTGATATATGTGATGGGAATACATAACTAGTTGAGCCAACATGTAATGCAAAATATATCTAGACATGGAGGCAAAAAAATAAAAAAACATTGGCCTTGATGAGGGCCTCAGTTGATGGAGATGTGTTTCACCATATTCAGGGGTGAAATACTCCATGGAAAGCATTTAAAAATATGGAGTTATATTATTCTCACTTAGAGTTGGAATTAATTTAGTTGTAATTGAAGTTATTCAACCTTGAGTTGAAAGATGGTGATGTGATGAGATTGGATTCAGTGATACATGCCATCACGTATGATGTAGAAGCAACATGTGTTAAAATTGACATCTAAATGACCGCATTCATAAAATCCCTTATTACCAACTATTCAACCTATTTAAAGTATCTACAAAAAATTAATCTATTGAAGACTCTCACATTTGATCATTTTTTTGAAAAGATGGTAGAAAGAGAAAAGACATTTAGAAGAAAAACTGAGTCTACAACAGGAGAAAGTGTGTGTTATTTCAAAGAAAATTCTTAAAAAACATCCAACAAGGCCACATCTTCCAAAAATGAAGGCAATAACAAGTATAATAAGAAGTAAAAGGGAAAAAGTGGTAAAAATGAAAATCAAGGTGGTAAAAAATAGAATGATAAATACAACTTCTACTACGAATGGTGATAGAAAAGGAAGCCATGAGACTCATAAATGCATAACTCCATGGGATAAAGTTGAAGTATACTATAAGAAGAAAGAGTAAAACTAAAAAAATAAAAGTGTCAAACTCTACCCAATTCTCTAGTGAATGTGTATTTTCTAGTATAGATGGTGAAACAAACAATTTCTCATTCAATTATTCATAGTTTTATGCTTGGGTTATTGATACTGGTGCCACTCTACATATGAATTTTCTAAGAGACTTATTTGAGTAGTTCAGTGAAGAAATTTTAAGTGTGGTATACCTTGTAGATAGATCAAGTTTGTAACCACAAGGAAGAGGTACAATAAGACTCAAGTGTCAAAGGCTTATAGATTTCAAATTCCAAAATGTCATCTACCTTCGTCAATTGAAATGAAACTTGTTACCCCTAGTGCTCATAAGGCAACAAGGTCATTCCATTTTGTTGGATAATGGTGATGTCACTATCAGGAGGAAAAGTGATAATGCAATCATCTTGACTGGATATGAGGAAGGGAAACTACTCAAACTCAGTGGTGTGCCATCAAATTCAAGGAATTATGCTCATCTTGTGGAAAATGAAATGTCTCCAAACATGTTGTGGCATGCTATGTTTGGGCACACTTACTATGACAACATTTATGTATTGTAAAAGAATGGAGTTGTTGGCATGCCTACATTGCCCAAAAAATTAGATGAAAAGTGTTAAGCTTGCATCTTGGCTAAACATGCAAGAGAACCATTTTTGAAGTCATAATAGAAAGCTGATATAAAATTACAACTGTTTCACCCAGACTTGTGTTCTCTTCCAATCCTCTCTGCTAGTGGTCATAATTATTTCATGTTGTTTATTGATCACTATAGTATGATGACTTGGATATAATTTTTGAAGAAAATATTAGAATCCTTTGAGGCTTTCCAAAAGTTTTGAAACATGATTGAAAATAAATCTCAAACTTGCATCACCACATTAAGACATTCAAGACATATAATGGTGGTGAATTCACTTCAAAAAAGTTTGAATCCTATGTTGTGAAAAGTAATATCAAACACCATCTCATAATTCCTTACACTCTACAATAAAATGGATTTGTAAAAAGAATGAACACAACTATGATGAATATGGTTCATGTTATGTTGTACTAGAAAGGGGTAAATATACATATTTGTGTTGAATCAACTAAAATAATAGTATAACTCCATAATAGATCAACATCAATAGTTATTGAATCCAAGACTGTTGATTTAACTATTTTGGGAATATTGGAGTATTATTCCTAATTTAGTTAAAGGTCTAGAATAAGAAATCGGTAAATAATATTTCAATCATTTAGATATTTATTTGTATAATTTAAATGCATTTTTAACCTTTATATAAATAAAAATAAATAGGGAGAAAATAAGACTTAGCTAAAAACAAGATGAAATGATTGAGATAGGGTCTAGAATTTGCTGTGTAGAACTGGGATAGTGTCACAAATCAAGATCTGGCTTTCATTTTGTGAAAGGATAAAGCACTATAATAGGACACCCTAGGGTTTGGAACTATAGTCCTCTTCCACCACTATTTTCTTAGAGACCTAAGTTTTTTGGGTTTTGTTCATTATCCTTGTGTGAGCCTATTTGTGAAATTTTGACTGCTGAAGATCTACGAAACTCTTTGTAGATCTGATTTATTCTTCAAATCCTAGATTTCATTATACTTTGATTAATATTGAGAAAAAAAGGGGGGGGGGGTTAGTGTGTGTAAGATGCACTGAACATGTATTCACACCCCTTATGTGGGCATGCTACCTACATGCCAATACTTCTAAGAGGGATCAAGCCATATGTAGTTCTCCCACTTGATGTGCTTTGTGCAATAGTGTTATGAATATGCAAAAAATTTAAACTACGTGTGCTTGAGGTGGGTAGGGACTAGTGTGAGGATTTGGATGTGCTTTTAGCTATATTAGATGGTTATATGCAAAGAATAGGGAAGTTTGCCTCAATGGTCTTGCTTGTATTCTTGCTTGCTTTTGTAATATTTGCCAACCCTTTCTAAATGAAATTTGAATGGGATTTTATAGAGATATGTTGGTCATGGGTTGAATGTATTCACATTAGGCCAATAAAAAGGAAATGAACCAAAAGGAAGTGATCATTGGAGCTAAAAATGTAATTAGATAGGAGCACTAAAAATAGATGCCCTAGGGTCTGATGCTATTGTCCGAGTTGGGCACTATTATCCTATAGGTATGAGACCTTAGGGGATGGAATTATCATGGGAAATACAGCTTGGATGAGCTAGAATCAAGTCTTGAAAGTCTATGGATGATTGGGAATAAGAAAAAAAGTGTCTAGAAGGGTCATGAGAGCAAGCAAGAAGGACCTATGGGTTGGTATCACAAGCCACACTCAAGTTACCAATTTTCACATTTTATATGACTACAACTCCATATGAGATGTGGTGTGGTCATCTTCCTTTAGTATAACATATTCATATTTTTGAATCCACCTATTATGCATTGATTCTAAAGGAAAATAAAAATAAATTGGACCATAGGAGTCAAAAATGCATCCACTTGGGATAGTTTGAATCTTCCAAGGCAATATGATGAGAAAGAGAAAAAGTTTATTATCATAATATAAGTTATCTTTTATGAGTATATAAAAGACAAAGATCACATTGATCGATAATTGAATTGACTTGATAAGTATGAAAGGTTAAATGTCTATAGAGAGTGATTTATATGTTTCATATAATGAGTGGGGGACACATAGTTGGGAATATATTAATTCTATATTGTCTCCTATACGTGAGATTGAAACTCCTCTTGAAGGAGAGAGTGAAACTTCATTAGATAATGAACAAGAGATACCCAAATAAAGGGAAGAAAGTGATAGAAATTTAGAGGATGAACTTGAAGCACCTAAAACATAGAAATAAATGCCTAAGTGGGACAATCAAACATTCAAAGATGTAAAACCTAATGAAGTTGGGAAAATAGGCACAAGAAGTTCACATGTAACCACATCATAGCCAAACAAGTTCCTTGAAGAAATTTAAGAAAGAATTAAAAATATTGCCTTGAATGATTCTCTAGAAGAAGAACTCAATGTTGTGTTTGATTCAAAACCAATATCTTTAAAATAGGCTGAGAAGCTTGAATCTTGGAAAAAATCAATGAAAGATGAGTACAATGCATTGGTTAAAAAGGGGACTTGGAAATTGGTTGATCCTTGATATGTTTGTAAACCTATTATTTTTAATTAGGTTTAACACAATAAATACAATGTTGATGGCTCACTTGACAAGCACAAAACAAGGCTTGTCTCAAAGAGTTATGATAAAAAATAAGGAATTTATTACAATTAAACCTTTGTACCTAGAAAAAAATAGACTACCATTCAAACCATGTTGGCATTGACAGCTCACAATAGATGAAAAGTTCACCAAATGGATGTCAAAAATGCATTCTTGAATGGTGGCCTCAAGGAAACTTTGTACATGACACAACCTGAAGGTTTTACAGTAAATGTCCATAAGAACATAAGGTGTGCAAACTAGAAAAATCACTGTATGGTTTGAAACAATCTCCTTGAGCATGGTAAGATAAACTAGTTGAGCACCTCAGGAACATGAACTTCAAACATTTTGAGTTTGAAGATGCAACTCTTTTCATCAAAATAATTGACAAAATATTTGTATTTGTGGTGGTGTATGTTGATGATTTACTCATCATAGAGAAAAATGAATGATACACTATAAAATTTAAATCAGAGTTGAAAATATTTGAAATGACTAATTTGGGTTATCTTCATTATTATTTGGGTATTGAAGTAATTCAAAAACTAAAATATTTCTTCATCACTCAATAGAAATATGTTGGTGACATTCTAAGCAAGTTTAGAATGGAAGACTATAAGCCTCTCGGCATGCCCATAAAATAAAATCTCAAATTGACATATGAAGATTCAACAAATTTGGTTGATGCCACTAAATATAGATAACTCATTAGAAGTCTAATTTATGTGACCATAACTCAACCAAATATATTATTTATAGTTGGTGTTCTCTCAAGATTTATGCAACAACCCAGGGATAGTCATTAGGTAGTAACAAAAAGGGTCCTTAGATATCTCAAAGGAACACATAATTTTGGGTTCAAATACTCCAAGGTAGAAGACTTCAAACTGGTTGGGTATTCAGATTTTGATTATGCTAGTGATCATGAAGATGAAAAGTCCACCTCGTGTTTTTTGATGAATTTAGGAAAAATAATTATCAATTAGAAACCCAATAAGCAATCAGTGCCAATAATTTCTTCAAAAAAGTAGAATATATGGATGCTTCAAAGGCAATTAGAGATATCTTGTGGCTCATAAGAGTTATTTTAGATTTGCAAGAGCAACAAGTTTCATTAACACCTTTCATGGTTGACAACACTTTTACAATCTAGATGGCAAATGATCCAATATTTCATAACCAAACCAAGCATATCAATACCAAATTTAATTAGATTTGGCACTTTGTGAAAGATGATAGTGTCAAGTTGCAATAGTGCTCGACAATAGAGCAAGCAATAAACATCCTGACAAAAGCACTAAGATGAGAAAAAATTGAAAAGTTTAGAGGAATGCTTGGTCTGAAAGAGACCCCTACAAATTAAGGGGGGATGTAATAATATTTTATATAATTGTTAATAATCCTAGGTGCGTATCATAGGTGTCTTATTTTTTTCTTATTCAATAAGTTCTCCATTTTAATATAAATAGGAAGAGTCACATTGGGAATGTGAAGTGAACAACCTTCTATGTAATGTTTACTCCTCTTTTCAATTGAATCATGAAATAGAATTTCTTGTGCATTTCAAATATATTATCTGGCATGTCAAAGACACTTACTTGTTAATTACTTACTCACCTTTAAAAGGCTAAGAAAAAGTTTTACTCTCTATCCTTTTTCAAATATAATAATGAGCCTTTTATAATGTTTCAAAGGCCATTATTTTATGGGTTTAAGCCTTATATTTTTACCCAATATGTTAGGATTCAAATCCCCCCTCCATTACCTTATTTTTAGGCTTAGATAAGGCCTCCACACATTTTGGGTGGGATTTAATCTCACATTAATAGGGATTTTTAATAATAATGTATTAAATAAAAGTTTCAACACCATATGAATTGGTCTTAAGGTCAATATTTTCTTGAAACTCGTAGCATGTCTTAAGGCTGATTTTGGATGCTCCATGTGTCAAGATACCATTAGTACACATGTCAAGCACTGATTGGGCCACTTGTACATGTTTAATCACCATGATAACATCATCACTAAACCCTATGCATATTTTTTTATCTGCTTGGATTTTGCTTTAGCAAGCCATAACTTTTGCATATGATGTCAAAACATCTTTGTTCAACTTATGTCAGAATCTCTTGATGAGCTCTTTGATGTGCAAGTAGTTTCAGGAAGATTTCAGGCCATATGATTAGATCAGTGTGGGGATACTCCTAGATAACCTTGTTACTAATTATAAAATAATCATCCATCATAGTATGATTGAAAATTATGTTATTTATTTCTTTCCATAATTAAAAAAATATTTGAAAATAAAATATATTTCAAATTTTAGAATATTTTATAGATATCTTGGTTGAGTCCTTTAAGAACACCATTTTCAGGTAATTTTTTTTGGATCAAATAGTTGAAATAGGGTGTGAATCCATTTCTAGGTAGATTGAGCATGCTTATAGAATTAAAAGATATTCTTAAGAAATTTTGGTTGTTATAAAATAGGGGGGATATGATGAGCCACATATAAATGAATGAATTGATTTCCAATTGACAAACTTTGGTAAATGATGCACTAAAATAAGTGAGCATGTTTGGGTTCAACAAGACCACATTATAGAAAATCTATGTTTACACACTTGATCAAAAAAATTAACTTTATATCAAGCATTCAAGGAATCCAATTGAATGTGTTGAGGGGAAATAAGTTGATAACTAAGCTGGGTTTATACAAGTAGAAAGGAGTCTCAGTAGGGAATTTCTAATCACTCCACTTTTTGATAGTAATTGAACACTAATTTCATAAAGGTGGTCATTCAAAATGGTATTTTTCACTTCCATAATTGACTCATGATCAATAATCTATAACTTATACTTTTATATAAAACTAGCCATGAAATATAGTCTCTTGAATATTTAGAAAACAAATCTAAGATAACCTTATCTATGTTAGGACTTGTTCCAAAGCCTTAGCAATAGTTTAGGTTAATGTGTTTGTAATAAATTAAAGGGGCATGCTTCTTATTTAAGACACCCCTTTTATACATTTTGGTTAAGTTAGATTACAATAAATTTGTAATAATGTTTTATGGGTAAACAATCTTGTATAGAGTTATATTTTTAGTTATTACTTGGTTCTTTTATCAGTCTCTCAATAATACTATAAATATGTCTTAGATTGGAAATTTGGGGTTAATGGCTTATAGGCACCTTATGTACTTGAATATTTTGAATTAATAAAATATTTTTGGTCTACCTACTGTAGACACAATATTACCCTATGCTAAATTTCATTTGTTGATGTTACTCAAATATTATCAATCCATAAGCTTTTAACCTAAGGGACTATGATAAAGGGAACACTGTAGAAGGAAAGGAATTTTGTTTTTTTATCGAATGGACATAAATTTCAAACTTAGATAACTTTATTATTTGACTTGAGGTTGATTCTTGTAGCTTTACTTAATGCCATGAGTTTGAATTCCATAAAAATACTCAAGCCTTTGAAAAATGAATAACTAATTCTCATGATTAGTTTGAATCCTTGGTGTTGTCTTGAGATCATCCCTAAATACAAAGGATTATCTTATGAAGTGGAAGGTACTTGGATTAGACAATAGATGCATAAGCATCTAAGGTTTACAAGGAATCTTACATCACCCAAAAATAGGTTGATATTGTTGTTAGTTTCAATAAGGAGACTTAGGGAAAATATCTAGTTTTTAGTGTTGTAGTAGTCTCATAGATCATTGGGTCACATCTTGGGGTCACAATTTATCATGCAATTTTATGTTACTTGTATTAGTGGGCACATATTCTATATTATTATCCCAAGTTATGATTTTCACGAGGCCACAATGTTCCCAAGTATAATGGGGCCACACTTGAGTCTCCATGTTCCTTGGAAACCCCTCATAAACTTTTATATTCATAACAACCTCAATTTAATAGTCTGTAAGTACCAAAGTGTTCACAACTAAGTCTTAGTGTTAAACCCAACAATAATCATATGTTGGATTGGATATTCATAAAGACCAACTGACCCAATGATGTATATAAGTATACTTAATATTTCAATGGGTCCATATGACTCTTGGTATTCATGTACATGATGATGGTTTGGTAGATGTCAACATTAACTCCATGTTCATATGGGATTGTTATGTGCCAGTCATTTTGAAGATAAATTTAATGGGATTTATGGCCTTGAGATTCCCCCACAAAAAAATCAAGTGGTCATTTAAGTCTCAGAGCTTGGGATTGTGAAAAGTGCCATAATTATGACCTATGCAAGTCACAAGTCAATGATGGGACACTTAAAAAAATGTGTTGATATAATGAATTATGGTTAATTTTATCATAAGTCCATATATTCCTTGATGATCATGGGAAATAGCTTTGGATCCCATTTTATGAAGGCACCCAGGTCATTCCATGTGACATAATCACATGTAATCACCATTCACACATGGGTCATAGTTCACTATATGTTCATAAAAATGGGGGGACACCACAAAGATCTTCACGTATCCATAATTTTCATGTTAAATAACCAATCAAGGCATGTATGGTATTATTAGAAAAATTTTAAATAAATATTTTAGTTAGTGGTCACCATGCAATGATTAATGCAACCATGCAATTTTTATTTCAAAATATCTTCTAAAAATCATGGATAGCTAAGGGAAAAACATAAAATGGCATAAAGCAATGGAAATCAAGGATCTCATGCAAAAATTGAAGGGGATTTTTATAGTAAGGATAAAAGGAGTGTAGAGATCAAAGCGAACATATTTTGGGTGATAGGATAGAGATCAATTGCACCCAACTGGAATATTTTAGAGATCAAGAGATTAAGATTAGATTTAATAATATCAACATTGGAAGATTAAGAAAAGAGATAATATCATGAAGAGAATACACATCCACAATTGGCAAAGAGGTTAGAGATAGAGGTCTCAGAGAGAAGATTTCTAAGTCTACAATAAAACATAGAGTGAATATAAAGCTTTTAGAGGCTCAAAGTTATATAATAGAGAGATGGAATAGGTATATCGAGTCATTGTGAAAGTAGATGTTGTTAAATATTATTTCCATTTAATAAAAGAATCTTTATTATTTCTGTTGTGTGACTCTTGTTACACAGTCAAAGACATCCATTTATTGGAAAATATTTCCATGAACAACATGAAGTTGTCTCTTATTGAGTCTAGTACAAGTTGTGAGCAAGAAGCTTGTTCATGTTAGATTAATTTGTGAAATATAAAATTGTGTGTGAGAGAGGATATGTTTGATGTAGGTGTGTGAGAATTCATGTAAGTGTGAAGAAAGTATGAAAGAGAGACTCTTATTTAGGTCCAATGTAGGTTGTGAAAGAGAATCATTCTTGAGTCAATTATGGGTTATGAAAGAGAAGTTTTTTTAAGAAGAATAAATGATACATAAAGGAGGAAAATCAATAGGAGTGGAAGACCTAACACAAATTCTAAAAGAATTACAAATAATATTAGAAATGATGAAGATTTCACAAATTGGAGAATATGGTGCAACTATGATTGAAAAAGATGAAGAAGAAATGATGATGGCATTATTGTCCTTAAAATCAAGGCTAGACACTTTGGAGAGAGACCAAACAAGTGAAGGAAAATATCCCTGCAAAGGAAAGAGATCAACATATGTCAAGGTGAAAAAAATGTAAGTCAACTTGAAATGATGATGTTTTGGTAAAAATATCTCAAATAGGCTCATGAAATGGTTTTTGAGTTATAAATTTTATTTTCATAGGAAAATATTATAGATCCATTGAGGATAAATGTTGTATTTAATAATCTATGTGGACATGTGGTTGTATATTAGAAAGATATCAAAAAAAAGAGAAGAGAAAGAAAATAAGAAGGTGAATCATTGGGAATAACTTGCCTCCAAATTTATGGGACATCATGTCACCCAAAATTGTATAAATAATTGTGGAAGAAGCTCCAAGCATTAAGACTTGAGATAGAGACAAATAATATTATCTTGAGAGGCAGTGGGAGAAGGATGTTTCCATGTGATTAGTTCAAAGATATGAGTGAAGGGAGGAAGATTGCTTTGAAAAACCATGATAAATTGAGATATATAAGAGAGAATCCCAATTATATTTTCATTAACGATAAGGAGAAAAAAGTATGTGGGAAACCCATAAAAGAAGATATATTCATGAACAAAGATGTGGAGGTGGTAGTTTGTTCACCAAAAGGAGGTCTATTATTTTATGATGGGAAAGAAAGTGTGGAATCCCATAAGTAGGAAGAGTTTGAGATATAATTAAAGGATAAAATTAATGCATATTATCTTTTTCAGTGAAGAGGGGTTGAGGACAAAAAAAAAGCCTCAGGTTTCGATGATGGTAATAATGAAGGTAGAGTGAGTACATGTAAATGCACATGAGGAGTGTATAGTTGAAGAACACATATAAAGGGAGAAAAAACATAAAGGTTGTTGAGAATGGGTCTTTGGGAGTCCATCAAGTGAATTAAAACTATGAAGAAAATGTGAGTAATAGAGAAGAGTTGGAAAACATATCTTTGTGTCATGAAAAGGAGCTAGAAGGAGTGTTTATGGGAACTATTGATTTTCTTGATATGTGTGATCTATGTTCAGGTTAAAAAATAAAGGAGATAGAATATAAATAAATAAACTATGGTTTAGTCCAACATGGTCATATGTATGAGAGACAATGAGAAGAAGTGAACATGTGACTTTATGGTCAATAGTTAGAAGTGGGAAAAAAATATCACAAGAGAGATGGGAAAATATTAGAGAGTGAAGAATTGCACTAATGTGGCATAAAAGTGAACAAAGAAGAGAAATAAGAAAAAAATTAATTAGATAGGTATTGATGCAAAGAGGATTAGGAGTAAAGAAAAAGAAAAATAGGAGTTGTTAGAAGAATCACTGAGCACTATTCTAAGGATCAAGTAAAGTGATAGAGGATTTAAGAATCACATGATTATTTAAAATCAAGATAATAATGTGATGGATAAGGAACCTATGGGGACTACTAAGTCTCATATTTTTAAACTAATTTGTGACTATAGTCAATGTAAAAGTGCTAAAATGGAGAAAAGGAGGCAATTAAAGAAGCCTTCCCAGATGAATATAGTGAGCCACTTGAGTTTAATTTGGGAATAATAAAGGAAAGAAAAATACCTTTTTAGGAATCTTGAAAATGAATAATCCATAAGTGAGATAATGGTGGCAATTTAAGCAGAGGAAGTGATGGATGTAATAACCCTTCGATAGGGTAATAAAAAACTCACTTTGTTTATCTAATTTAATTTCATAGCTATACTATGAGGTATAATAAGTTAAAATATAGATCTAGTTAAGTACAATACTTACTCATTAGCTTAGTCATGGAAGGATGCTAACATGTCTTACTTAGAACCCTATGATTTACTTTGAGATCCTTATTAAACCCACTCATTAAGGATCCTTATCACACACCCTTCTTACTAACAAGTTCAAGGGTCATGGGATTTTCTTAGCCCAATTGCATAAAACATCTAAGGGTCTTAATTGACCTGGGTTCTTATATGTCATTCATAATATTCTCATTAAAATCCTTTTAAGAGTTCATTAGTTCCTTATGTTAAAAAAGATATCTATTTGTTGGTGAGAGACCATCCTTGGCCTTACCTAAGAAAGTCATAACTAACTATATACCTTATTCTTTTAAAAAATTCAATGTTTATACTAAACTCCATGATAAAATATATTTCATAATGGAATAACTTAGGTAAGATCCAACATTCTTTTATTTTGAAAAAAGTATTAGATTATAGAGTTTCAACTACATAAGTGGTCTTAAATTCATTGCCATATCCTTAAATTAGCATAGACCTAATTGGAATTCAATTATTCTATTAAATTATGATAACATCCATCTATTCATAATTCCCAACCTATTAGGAGTTTCAATAAAGCTTATTCAACCAATAAATCAAGAATAGGAGAACAACTGAAACCAATATACATCAATTATCATACTAAATTATGTTTACCCTTAATAATAGTTAACACCAAACAATCTTATGATTTATATTTTTAAAGGATTAGCTTATTATTTATTTATTTGTACTTGCAAGTCTATAAGGGTTAAGCCATGTGATAACCATTGGCATTCTAACCCATGTATTATAACAATCAACTTATAACCAAGAGATTTAGATTAGATAAATTCACTTACAACATTATGTAAAATCTATAGTTAACAACAATGATAATATATATCCAAAATTCAACACCCTTAGCTACCATATAGAGTAGTATAGTCAACTACCCAATGATATAACATAATAATGTACACATTGAGTTTATTACATTATTTCACAATGGCTGATTTTTACAATAGTGAAACATAATTTCTATGAAGGGAGTACACCAAAGGTGTTTTGATCAAGCCAAATGGGTACAACAATAATTTTAGGAATAACATACATAACCTTAGTGACTTGAACATTATAATAACAATAATGTAGCCATATAATGTAGTCCAAATAAGAGGTATCTAACATTAAATGGAAGAACTTCTCACACAACATTAATCTGAGTAACAAAGTTCAAATAAGACAAATCAACACCTACACTCAAGTATTTCATTGAAATAGGTCAGCACAAAGATAACAACATTTCATCCCATCAAGGTAAATGACTAATAATATTAAATTTATAAAATAAGCAAAATAAGTTCTAAAGAGGGTTTCCACTAGTAAACACAAGTGTTTAGTGCAAACCTTTGTCAATGATTTAAACCTTATGTTGATTATAGTTCAAGATGAATTTTATTTTTAGACCATGTAACTATTAGGCATTCATTGGAATATATAAGCCACATTCATATTATTACTTATAATAGTATCAATTAGCTCATGTTGAACTATTGACCCAAATACATTTGAAGGTCTTAATATTTTTAACACACTAGTGTACAAAGAAAAATCAGCTTTCAAATCAACTAGTGCAAGAAATCCTCCAAATATAACTTAATATGCATAATATTTATCCATCTATAGTCACCAAGTGACCTTATAGATTCAATAAAAACATATAAACACAATGAATGAGAATTAATTTGTTCCAACAGTAGTAGAATCTTCTCAAACACTTATGTACTTTTATAATCTTCTAAGGAGATCATTAAAACACACACATAAAGTAGTCATTCAAATCCCTTCAATGAATGAACTCATTCCAAAACTCAAGAAATCACGCATGTAGAAGTGACAAATACTGAATATATGAATAATATGATTTTAATATCACCTTTACATATTTACATAAGGTTTTCACACCACAAGTATAATGATTTTATCATAGTCATTAAAAATACACTAATATTTACTATAACCAAGGAGTCAAACGAAATCATCAAGTGTCTAAAGAATAACATATGTAAGGTCCATTAAATCCACCTCATTCTAAACTTAATTTACACCATAAATCAATGCAATAAGAAATATAAGTCATAGTTTTATCAAAATAAAGTTACATCAATCGTAATAATACAAGAAGAAAACTCAACTTTCAATATTTACTCTAAAATAAGTAAGGGAGATTTTCATAACCAAGTATAGCTCAATATCACCACACAACTTCCAAATCCTATCAAGAGTCATATAATATATTTGTTTATGGGTCTCTCGACATGTCAAATTATGTGGGGGTTGTTAATCCCCATCTCTCCTGAAAAGAAGGTCTTATGAGGGAGAATGCTTCCGCAAGGTCTTAGTTACCAGGCCTTGGTACACAGGGTAACCCAATTAGCTTGTTGTGACCATTCTATTTCAAGAGGATTTAGTGAAACCAACTCTAGATGATGGATTAAGCTATAAACACTATGAAAATTTATTATTCCACCATTGATATATTCAACAATGCTTAAAATGTGATGGGCAATACTCAATAATCATGATTTAACATTTATAAGTAGATTGGTATTTGTTCTAAACTAACACACTGATAAAAAAGAAAGAGCAAAATAAAGGGAGAGAGGGAAGAAATGAACCTAATTCCATAGAGATGAAATTGAAGTGTCTGATTGTGAAAATATCATAGGAACCAATCTTCAACTGAGCTAGACATAACACAACTCTATTTAGAAGATGGTGCAAGAGTTTGGAAAAAGTTGATGTGCGTAAATAGGAACATAACCACAAAAAAAAATGCATAGGAAATGGACATTTGTCTACACACTGATATGAATATTAAGATGTTTCATGTTGATCAATAAAGGCAATATTTACAATAGCTATTCAGATACAAACTTCATATTCATAACATCAAGAAAAACACTACACTAGGAAAGCATGAAAAGTGCTTGGTTTGTTAACTATGGATAATATAAGCATTGTATAGTCCACTAATCTACTCTATTATAAGGGAAACAACTAATCATTGTCTCTATAATATTAAAAATACTAGCCCATATTACATCACAAGAGTTAATATTAAATAGACACACAAGTTTGTGAAGCTCCCTCTCATTCAAAATTTATAGCTAATGGGGTGGTTACAAACATTCATTATTGATTGAGAGAAGGTGGATGGGATTCTATCAGATGTGAGATTAGACACCATGCCTTGATTGAATTAGGAATGAATTCTTATAATAGGATGTAGTTGAGATTACATCAGGATTGCCATCTGCCCATGCTGTATGCAGTTGAAACTACTCTTGTTTAAGGCAAATGTCTATCTTTTATGCTCTATGCCTGATCTCAATGTGCATGCCATGCCTATAATTCAAAATTTGTTCATGATTCTTAATTGAATCCACCACCTTTTGATTAATGATGCTAATTATTCAATGCATTAAATTATGGTATTTTTGATAATTTATTAATGAGGAATTAATCCATAACTTGATTCTACAAATCAAATCATATGCACAGTCCATTCTTATATTTTGATAGTTTTGATATACAAACGAGCCACCAATTTTAGTCCAATGTATTGTTGGCTTGGGTTACCAGCATGTATTTCCTTGGTAGGGTCCTTACCAAGTGGCTTCTCTTCACTCTTTCACTACTCAAAATGAGGCTCATAATGTATGTTGATTGTTTATATCATGGTGAATTAATATTTCACCATGTGGTATAATATCACTCACCCAAAATTTTGACACACTAATGGCTTGCATGGATTGCCTTGAGGCTATAGAGTAGTGGGATTTAACCACGTGGTGTCATCTTGATCACCTGCTTGCATGGGGATCACTATCTTGTATGGACCTCTCTGAAATAGAAGATCATCAAGATGATGCCATGTGGTAACATTCTACTAACCTACTTGCCTTGAGGCTTTAAATGATATGGTTTTGTCCAGGATCATTAGGTTATCAAGATATTGACACTTGGTAGCATCCTTGTGATCCACTTGCCTAGAGATTTATTGAGGTGGAGGCCTACTAGGAAAATATTTGAAAATTGACTAAGTCCTATAGGGTAGTGAAAAGGTGCCATGTGGCTCCAAGCAACTCTTTAACAAAATTGACTAAGTCTTAAGGAGAATAATTTTGACATGTGGCTCCAAGTAACTTTGTAAAATCAGCTAAGTGTCAAAATAATTATTGAATGACTCGAGATGAAAAGAGCTATAGAAAATCACCATGTGGCACTGAGATTGGTTAAGGTATCTACAGGTAAATTATTAAAGGCCTAGTCGACAATTTAAAATTTTAAAAGCAAACAACTAAGTCTATTTAAAATAACATGACTAAGTTATTCAAATGTAAACACATAAAGGAATAGAAAACTTAGTGAAAGAAGACCATTTTTGCCAAAATTAAAACCAATTTTCCCATTTCTCAGAAAAGTGACTAAGTTAAAAAGTAAAACCTTATAATAACTTAGTTAATAAATTGAAATTTAAAGCAGAAATGGGCAAAAACATTTAAGAAAAGAAGCATAAAAATTTGAAAAAAATAGATAATCTGCATAAACCTAAGGCAAAATGGCCTAAAAAGAAGATATAAATTGTGTTTCAAAACATAGACATAAAAATAGACCAAGACTTAGTAGAATCATGCAAATTTAGATTTTAACTTTCCTAGATGTGATTTCTATGCCAAGTATTTATGATGAAAAATTATTATTATGTAGACTTGTCTAAAATAATGAAGCACATTCAGATTTACTTTTTACATCTACCAAAACATGCACTTCCAAGAAGGCTGAATTTAAACATAAAACCACTAATGAACTCTTTAAGGTAAAAGACCAAACTCTAGAGCAAAAAGAAGGTCCCTATTTTTAGTCTAAAAATGGGGTGTGTTGTGCAATCAAAAACAATATTATCATCCTAAACAAAAGAATTAATAAATAAAGGTATTTTGATGACTAAATAATCATTAATCAAATAAAATAATGATTTAAGCATTAAACACAACTACCCCTATTTACTACTGCTAACGAAATACATACTAAACTTAAGAGATTTTGTTCTTTATTCATAAAAATATTTACTATAAAAGTTGAGACATCATACACATGTTAATATTAATGAATTTCAAATCAAATATCTACTTCAACAACTAATTTATACTCAGCTAATAAATCACCAATTAGATTTTTTAATACAAAGAACAAAATCAGCAGTACAATTAAATCAATAGCTTAACTCTATCAAGGAATCCTGAAAGCAAACAATGGGATCCAAAGTAATTAACCCATTTTAAAAAGTGTGAAAATAACACTCAACTAAGCAATTCATGGTATACAAAAGTCATGTATAAAAATAACTCTTGTAGAGTTTGGCTATTAAGCCCATAATGCAAAAAAATGACCATAATAAAACCAATAATAGCCATTAGCAATCAATACAAATGGAAAATTTAAAACATGTGTTAGAGTAAGGTTTTACCCATTTTAAATCAATCATTTTAAGTAACCCAACATAATATATCCATAGATTGTGATTAGGTTGATTATGCCTACCTTTCATTTCCAATCAAAATCGAATCATGCCAAGAGAAAATAAATTAAAATATAATAACCAAGAAAAAAAATTCATTCTATACATCATTAGGGTTGAATAACCATGTATCTACCTATCGATAAATATAAGAGCACAAAAATTATACTGAAAACAAATTTAATTGATAATTTCCAGCCATGTTATTGAGGTGTATTGTTAAATAATTAACATCCAAAGTCTTGAGGTGTTTAGTTCAAACAAATTCCAGCCATGTTATTGAGGTATTTTGTCAAAAAATCAACATCCAATGTCTTAAAGTGGTTTATAAAAATAGCTTAAAACCATGTTATAGAGGTATTTTGTCAAATAATTAACATCCAATGTCTTGAGGTGGTTTAGACAAATAATTTATAACCATGTTATAGAGTTATTTTATCAAATAATTAACATATGATGTCTTGAGGTGGTTTAGACAAATAATATCCAGCCATGTTATAGAGCCATTTTGTCAAAAAATTAACATATGAGATGCAACCATTGACAAAAATAAGCTACAATTGTATAATATGGAACCCAATCAATAACCAATTCCTTGAGGGAGGTTCAAGTATGAACAGGTTGTAGAGATCTTACAATATAAAGTTACTTAAAACACAATAAGAGAGCTCAACCACTGATATAAATCAAACATGGCTCAAAATATAAAAGGGATGAACATCCTATCTAAGACTAATTGATTTATTAATTACATAACAAAAATTGAAGTTTTATTCAAAAATAAAATCAATTCATTCTTACAAGGTATGATACGAACACACACAAATCATATCCTTAATGGGTTTGAAAAAAACTTTTAAATTAGTAAGAAGTTTAGATCATGAATACAAGAGGGGTTAGTCAATTGTTATAGGAATAATATAAGACAACTTGAAGACATAACTACTCAAGCCCAATCCATAGGGTGAGCTATGATAATCAAACATGAAATACAAATTGGAAGGATAAAAACAACACTTTTACCTCCTAATAAGATATGATTGAATTTTGGTCTAAAATAGTTTGAGCTCAGCTTTTAGATGTAGGAGTCTTCGTTTATGCTTGAATCCTTGCGTGGTGAGTACTTCTCCTTGTCTATACTTGTTCTTGGCTTTGGTTTAGCATGGGAGAAGAAATTTGATGAAACTTCTTGGAATAATCTAGTAGAGTATGTTTACATTAGGAAGCTTGATGAAATGAGAGGTGAGAGGGTTCTATTTATAGATTACCTAAATTTATATGGACCATTCATCTCATATTAAAATGAAGTGTTGAGGATTAATCCTCAAATCCATGATTACACCTTTGGAGTGTGTAAAATATGCCATTTAAGGCCTTCAAGAGTATGGAAGGAAAATTATAATAAAGTGTAGTCATTTGTCCTCTTTAGTGTGTAAAAGGGGTGTCAAAGATGTAAGAGCATGTGTAAGTAGCCACATTATAAGCCAAGTTTCCCAAAATCCACTCCATTCCATTGAATTACCCCTATGACACCACCTATGTGAGGCCATAATTCAATTATATATTTTAGTAAAATATGTTATTCCAAATCCATGGAATTTATTATTAGAGGAATGTTTAGGATAATTAATCAAGGTGATTAATTGGTAATTATAAGAAAGGTAAAATTTGAAATGTTTCTTTGATAATCAAGTAGTCACTTAATTAGCCTATGAAGACACTTGCAAAGGGTTTATTAGAATAATGATGAATTAGATAAGATAAATGATGTAAAATGATCTATTTCCCCAATCAGGGATGTGTCATTGTGATTTTGGTTTAAAATAATAGTTGTGTGGGTAAATTAGGTATAGTTAGAAAATTTTATTTAAACTTGCATGTGATTGCAGAAAGTCATTCTAAATTCAATTTAGGCACATAAATGGTTAAAATCAAGTGTTTATATTTTCTCCCTATTTGAGAAGGTGTTTATGAGACAGTAGGCACAATAGTATTTTCAAAGATTGAAAAAGTTGTCAATAATAATTTTGATATTGCTTGAAGAATGATGTCTTCACTCTTCTCTCATTTTAAAATTTTATGAGTACGTAAACTCAGATTGGTGCCCCAAAGGGAACTTTGGTTAGCCCTAGATGCCCCATTAATTGGATGATTGAGGAGGAAGTTGAAACAAATGGGCCCTCAAAAAAGAGAGGAATAAATGAGATTTAATTATAATAATTTTCCCCTATAGGGTAGATTTGATCACTGATTCAAGGAGATACACCACTAGGGCAAATTTGATCATTGATCGATCTCAATAGTTTACCCCAATAGGTTGGATTTTCATTTTGATAAATGATGAATAGGAACTTGATGAAGTGGTTAGGGAATAGTAGACAAGGATATCTCTTGCTTCAACATCATCAATTAGGCTTCCAACATATTGATTATTGATATAACACCATTCGGTATGCACCATGATGACTAAGCCATAATGTGCATTAAGGACCACCTCCTAATTCTAATAGACAAGTGAAAATAATGCACTAGTGATATAAAAAATAATTACAATGATGTCAATATGCCAATGGATGGACTCAGGTACAACTGCGTGATAAGAAGCGCCATGATAATGACCTTGTTAACACACTGGACCGAGCCAAGGTAATAAAAAAATGGAAACAAGTAGAAAATCTAAAGAAATAACTAAACACAAACCAAAATAAAAGTAATAAAACACATGTATTTTATTGAATAAATGCATCAAGAATAATAAAAAATAATCATGATAAATAGACACACAAACAAACTAGAAAATAAACAAGCAATGAATCATTTGTGTGTGTGTGTGAATGTAAGGAATTACTCTTAGGTATTTGGTCAACTAACAGGACAAGGTGATAATATAAACAAAAGGGGAAATAAAAAAAAAGGAAAGGGTGG
Organism: Torreya grandis; assembly: GCA_037957365.1. Taxonomy (NCBI): domain Eukaryota; kingdom Viridiplantae; phylum Streptophyta; class Pinopsida; order Cupressales; family Taxaceae; genus Torreya; species Torreya grandis. The sequence continues at coordinate 1,422,484 of JARHVA010002347.1, read as the reverse complement.
ATGAGTTGACTTAGAATGCTCCATTACAAGTGGGCATTGCCTACATAGTCCTAAAGACTTCAAGCCAAATGTAGTTCTCTGAGGGATATGAGATAAGAGAAAAATGATGACAAGTAAGAGAACTGATTTTAGAGTAAATGGGAAAAATAAACCTCAAAAAATAAAAAGAGTGATTTGAAATAAATTAGTAACAAAAAATGGTCAATAAGATTAGCCAACCTGACTTGGGATGCCCCATGTATCCAAATGCTACCTACATAGTCTGTTCAGACCTCAAGCTGATGTAGTTCTACCATACATGGGAGTGAACACAATTGGGAAATGGTAAAGGCAAATGAAAATGGTCATGGTTGGATAAGAGATTCCCACCTATTAAATGTGGTAAATCATTCCATCTATAATAGAGGTAAAACAAATGGCTAACAAGATGACAAAGTAAGCAAAAATTTTGCAGCTAAATATATCTCATGGAGTTTTTAATCCCTTCTCATATTTTTGTAATTTTTTGGTAATTTTTGGTTTTTTAAATTTTTTAGGAATATTGGCATCTCAAACCAATGGAGGATTACAAGATAAAAAATGGGTTTAAGCTTGTAAAATGGTGAGAGTATTGCTTAGGTTGATCACAAAAATGGTGAGAGTGTGGCTTAAATTACTCATAAAATGGTGAGAGCATGGCTTAAATTGCTCATAAAATAGTAAGAGTGTGGCTTAAATTACTTGTAAAATGGTGAGAGCATGGATTAAATTACTCATAAAATTTTGAGATCATGGAAAAGGTTTGACTAAGCTATCCTAAAAAATTGGTCACTACCTACATAGTCCAAATAGACCTCATATCAATGTAGTTCAACCCTATCAGAAGCTACTATGAATAAACAATAAAGCTAAAAATATGAATGGAATATAAATGGCACAAGATTAAATTAAGAGCTAAAAGATACAATTTATAAGACCATCACTCATTGTAATCATGCATAAGCTATTCTAAGATGTTGCTCATCTTGGATGTGCTGATGGTGACCAAATCTAAACAATCTACTGGAATCTTTCTTCTAAAATCTAGCATTTGAATCATCTATTGTACTATTAAACTAGAATCAAGGTTAAATAATGGTAATAAGATGAGGGAATACAATCAAGGTAGACTAAATTAATGGGAAATGGGATAAAAGGAAAGTGGTTTTAGGTCATGCCCCCAAGTAGGGGTCTTCATAGACAATGTTCTAGCAAATCAAGTGCAAAAATGCTTGAAATGCATAATATTCATGGGATCATCTAGCTCTTATCCATCTAGTGTAGCTAGTCTATATGTTTTGTATCCATAATTTGTTATGATGATGAATGGGCCCAACCAATTAGGTTCAAACTTACCCTTATTTTCATGGGCATCATTGGCATTCTTTTGATTTTCCTTTAGGATTAGGTCACCAAACTCAAAGTCTCAATGTTTGATACACTTGTTGTAGCTAAAATGCAACCTATTCTGATAGGCCTGAAGGTTTTTCAAAGTATCTACCTTATTTTCATCAAGTAAGTCTAATTCCTATAATTGATAAACCTTGTATTCTTCGACATTAATGGCATTCTTTAGTAAAATGCACAATGAGGGTAACTCAATATCAATAGGGAGAATAACTTCCATACCATAAACAAGGGAGTATGGTGTGGATCATATGAAGGCATGGGTATTGGTGCAGTATGTCCAAAGGGAAGGAAATAGTTGAAAATGCCAATCACATCCAAAATCATTAATGATATTTTTCAAAATTTAGATTAGGGTTTTATTAGATGCTTATGCCTAGCTATTACTTGGAGAGAAATAATCAGAGGGAAAGTGTTGTGTGATTTTGGTATTTGACATACAGGGCTTTGATCTCTTTATTATTGAAGGAGCCACTATTATCAAAAATGAGATCAGAGGGAATGTTGAAGTGATAAATGAGATAGTTAATGATGAATTTGGATATCTAATTACCTATTACATAAGTGAGGGGAATGACTTCAACCCACTTAATAAAATATTTAGTTATCGTAAGGATATCTTTATGGTTGTCTGATGAAGTTAGATTGATTTTTCCTATGAGATCAAGTCCCCATGTGGAAAATGGCCATGGCATAGTGAGTGGATGAAGAGATAAATATGGTATATGAATGAAATTGGCATGATTTTACCAAGCCACACACATTTTAACATATACACATGCATCAATTCCATACTGGGCTAGTAATACCCTATACATAGGAATATCTTGGCAAGGACATGCCACCAATGTGGGCCCCATAAATCCTTTTGTGTACTTATTTATGTACTAATATGGATTTTTAAAAAGCTAAACAATGAAGTAGAGTTCCATCATATCTTCTATGATAGAGAATGGAAACAAGAATGGTATAACAAAAAGTAGAATGGATGAAGGCTTTTTGTTTTTTATGGGAAAGGTTAGAAGGAATAATGTTGTCGTGGAGGTAGGCATATATGTTGGAGTACCAAGGTGAGCTAGGACCAACAATTTAACATACCATTTAAGATTTTGAATGTTCATGAGCTGAATGTATAATATGTGTTGACTTTATAAGTCACCCTTTTAGAAGGTGCTGCACTCAAAGGGATTGCATAAATAGTCACATGCTTGTGCAGTATCAAATTCTCATATCAAACTAGTGTGTAGCTACTTCCCATCTATACCCTCAATCAATAATCAGCTTGACTCCACTCTTTAACTAAGTATTAATCCACACCCATAATGAGTCTATAATACACATCCCATTAAAATATCCTTCATTGTTCTATCATGATGCATAAGTCAAAATGTTTAGGCCTCCCTGACTTTGATTAGTTGAAGAGATAAGTGTATGGGAATAGTTCCAAATCATGAAGGGTACACTTAATATCTCCCATCTTCTTATGCACTCTTCTTCAAATAATTTTTTAGAATTAAAATGATGAAGTCTCGAGCCAAAAAACAAAGTTACCATCCGTGCCCTTGTAAAATGTAGATTACAATCTCAAATTACACAACATTCTCTTCACAGACCAGTGTAGGTTCTAAATAGGGAAAGAACAATGAAGACCACTAGAAGGGACTTGGCATAGGAGGATATTTGGCCTTAAGCATGAACACATAATATAACCCTTAGTTCCCTTCATAATTACATGGTTGTGTATAGGACTTTATAAATATGGGCATAACCTAAGGATGTGCCTATGCTACCACACATCAACATAAAGACCCAAGTAGATTAATAGGTGACCACCATAAATTAAAATAGTGATTGGTCCTAATTAGATACTAGGGGAACTAAATGAGAATAAAATAAAATGCCTAGTTAGCTATCAAGATTATTAGAACATAGGCACATGATCTCTTTTGACAAAGATCCCAACTACTTCTCCACATCAGTATTAAATATTGTAACTACCTTGATAGTGGGTGTAATTTCAATTAATTACTCATGGAATCCTCATTACCTATAAAAGATTGGGTCTTATGTTTAAAAAGGGTTGACACTTTTAGGAACCTTTGCATTTCCAAAATTTAATGAGAATTGAGTTCACCTCCCTTCATTCTTCTTGCATCTTATGTGTGATTTGTGTTTGTTGATATTTTTCTATGGATAATTTTCATCCCTTTGATTTTTTTCCATTCCCAACATTTCTATGTAGATCTTAGAACTCATCTATAAGTCATATTTTGTGCACACTTGGATCTATGTATTCTTTGACTATGGATAATCTTCATCCCTCTCAATGTTGTAGTACATTATCTCACTTGAATATGAAATACTTATGCATTTGGAACATCTATGGTGGAGTTTATGGGATACTGTCTCATTCTTAGCATTATATAGTGTGTTGATTAAGGAAGTAGAGGTGCTCACTTTATTCTTAAAGCATCACCTTTTAATTTCTAGCAATCTCTTACCTTCTCCCTTCCCTTTTGTCCTCATCAAGTTTATATTTAGTGATAATTATAGATTTCATTTAGCTCTTTGTAGGTCTGCATTTTGGTCTTAAAATAGGTGCATCTATAATAGAAGGAAGTCATCCTACTCCATAGTTTCATCCTAAAGAGTGAAAGAGTCCCATACCTTAGGGGATGATCCCATTGTTACAACGAGACATCAAATAGATTTTAGGTGTGTGGTATCCCTATAAAAACATGGGTGCACATTTTGAGTGATAAAAATATGTCCAATAATAAGTTGGTAATCAATATCATGATATATGATTACTATTATAGAACCGATTCTTGCCATTGCATCGATAATTTTATTACTAGTTCTTGTAATCTATTCAAATTAAAAATGATCAAAGTTATGTTTCAGATTATCCACCATTTTCTTATATAGAATGAGTATATCATCCTTAGTTTGGTATTGATTTGTCACATGGTTGATAATTAAAGGAGAATCTCCATGAACATGTAAATGCTTGATGTTCCATTGTACTACTAGATGAATCTATACAATAAGTGTTTCATATTTTGTAAAATTATTGGTATAAGTGAAACCAATATGAAATGCCTTTGGAATGATATTCCCTTGCATCATAATGAAGATAATACCTGATCCTAATCCACAAGAAGTGTAGGAACCTTAAAAAGAAAGGGTATAGTTGTAGACACCGAAATCGTGTCGACTCCCCTGGTCATTCCCCATCTTATTCTTCTTCGCCTATTTAACCCTTGTCGATCACTTGTTCCACCAACCTTGACCCTGGCAGCATGTAAAAATGAGCACAGAGCTAAAGCTAGACTCTATCCCCATTGTGCATCTACCGACGACGGTCTTTTCCGGGCCGATGTCGCCGACGTCGGTCACTTATCGGCCGACGTCGGCAATCCTGCCGACGTCGGTCACCTTGCCGTTATCCATTATCAGTTATCATTCGGTTCCCGATCGGTTTCCTGAAACGGTTATCAAACCGTCTCTCGAACCGTCCCTCGCCTTCATCAGCGTTCGTCGATCAATCCCGAAGGCTAATCAACCATTTTTCGAATCAAACCGATCAATCATTCAATCGACCTCCAAACTCTGACATTCACAGACCCTGGCAATCAACACTCTCGTGATCAACCAACTCCAGCATTAACCAATCTGCATTTGCTTCAATTCGGCACTGCACAGACAACTTCAACTATGGCTTTCATCACGTCTTCTGACAGGTAAGTATTTTCTTTGTTTATTTTCATCTCTTTTTGATTATTATTTGTTCATTATTTCTGTCATCCTGAATCTTCAAACCACAGACCCAAGTTCTGAATCTCTCCTTTACATCCCTGCCCACTACCCCAATCTATAACTCTGTCCAGACTCGACTAAAACCCCCAGACTCTGTCCAAATCTGACCTTACCTTGCCCAGACCCTGTCCTGACCTTATCTCGATTCTATCAGAGCCTGTCTCGACTCCATCAGAACCTGTCCCGACCCTGTCAAGACCCTGTTCTGACTCTTTCAGACCTTCTGCAACTCGTCCAGACTCTGTCCAGAACCTGCCCCGACCGATGCCGGTCACTACCCCAACTGACACTGGCAGTTTAACCGACGCCGGCACCTTTCCTGACCGACGCCAGCACCACAGAGGCCGACGCCGACGACTGTGCAGAATAGTGCTACATATCAGGTATGCACTTTATTTTTTGTCATTTATTTCTATCATTTTATCTTTTATTATCTACTTTCATCTAATATTCTGCTTTTTTATCAGTGGGTTGATATCCTTCTAGGAAGTCTTCGTACTTTCGGGATCGGGCGTTCGCCTGACAGCCCACCATATCTTTGACTAACATTTTTTTTGTGTTTCAGCATTTTCTTCTTTGCAGGTGTCATTCCTCCACAGCCAAAGAGGAGAATCTTCCAACGTCTGATTTTGGTGCGCACAACTTTATCAGGTACTTCTAGCCTTGTCCATTTCTTTAGTTTCTTTATTTCTTCTTTGAATGTAGAAAGCAATTTTGCATAGAAACATTCTGGCACGCCCGGTGGGACTCTAGGGCCTTCCTTGGGTTCTTTCTTTCTTTCGTTCATATAGGTGCATTAGGTTTCTTCCTTTTCGCCTCCTTTCATCTCTTCTTAAACGACATCATAAGCAGGACTAAAACGGACATTTCTTTCTTTCTTACACTTCTAGACTAGCTAAAACTCATATTCTTTGACTCTTTCTCCATTCGTCTTCATACGAACAAACATTTCGACTTGGGCATTAAAACACTTTGCATTCATTTCTGTTTGCCTGCATCTCTTAGATCACACATAGTAATTAAAACGCATATTGAATTAATCTAGATCACTTGATGTTACACGACCAAACCACCTGCACAAAATAAACATTTTAACTTACCTGAGACAAGGCCCGACTGGGATTTCATCCCCCAGCGGATACCTTACCCGTCCCGGCGATCTTACTTGGATTTCATCACCAAGGGGAAAACCAACTCTGTTCTCTGGCAGAGTCTAAACTATAGTGGAAGTATATTTTGGCTAAGCGAAACCAGCTAACCACTGGAATCGTGAAGTGAGGGGAGCTTGCTCCTTAGCACCAGGCCTGTACGAAAGCTAACACAGACTTCTTGAGCACCATAACAAAACCCGAAACCATCCATAGACTGCTTCTTCTAGGACCCGACTCACAAAGCCAATCTTCCTCTACACACATTCTAAGGCATAAGCCACTATAATCCTAATATTTTACTCCTAGGGTTTTAGGATCTGCTTGTGTCTTCATCTTTTTCATTCTTATCTGCTTATTTGAGCTTGTGAGGATGTTCTTCCTTGCCTTGAATGGTTTTTGACATGCAGTCAAACCAAGGCTCTTCTTGACCACGCTAGCCATCAATCGCTTTCGCCTACCCCATCTATAAACAATCTTATAATGGAGTTCTACTCGGAGACCGAAAGAATTCCTACTAGACCATCTCCAACCCAGACGCCTATCATCCCAGAAGGGGACCAAGATTTTGCAAGATTCTTGGACCTCAATACCGTAGCCCTCCAAAATTATCTCGCGAGAAACCCAACGCGGGACCTTTCGGGTGATGTGGCGACAACATCAACACCGTTCGCCACCCAACCTTTTATGACTCAGCCTTTCGCCTCAACCATTAACCCGACCATGGCCTATACGCAAAGTTCGGCCTCCTCGTCTATTTTTAGACCAACCTCCACCGGGGTTTCGTTACCCCCTCAACCACCTGCAATTCAACCAAGTTCTACATCATATCAGAACTTGATTGTCTCGACCCCACACACTCTTGCACCTATATATGTAGGAGTGCTTACCTCCTCTTTTGCCCACGCCACCACACAACCTCCTTTGGTGATAACCGATCAGCGTATGCCTTCTACCTTCATAACCCAACCACCCTTAGCCTCTACTTCTGCCCCTGCGACTAGTCATCCGTACGTTGCGCCCTTACTTGTACAACCGACTACGTCATACGCCTCTTCTAACATCTTTCAAGCGCCTTACAACCTAGGGGGCACTCCATCCACCAATCCGTCAGCAGACGTCATCAAGATGCTGATGGATAAAATGTCCAGTCTCGAAGCTTCTATCTCCAGTTCAAGCAATGTCTCTTCATATGACCAGATTTACAACGAGCCCATCCATCCTTCTGTCCCTATCCGACCATACCCCAACCATTGGGAGCTTCCTAAATTTACTCACTTTTAGAGTAAGGAAGACCCACAACAACACTTACGGGCATTCAAACATGCCTGTTACCTTATCGCCCACGATGATGCGTTACTTCTACGCACGTTTCCTATGTCTCTTTCAGGCCCTGCCCTTGACTGGTATAACTCTCTTGCCAGACATTCTATCTTTTCATTCATTCAACTCGCCCAACTATTTGTTGACCATTTTTCTATCAATATCACTAAACAAGTCTCGATCACAGACCTTTACTCCATTAGACAATTTGACGACGAATTAATAGTCAATTTTGTCGCCTGTTGGAGAGGCTTGATTAACCAACTCTCTTTCTCCTTGCCTCAACCCGAGCTCATTGAGTTCTTTTCCCGAGCATGTGCCATCACATCTCGTCCACCTTGCGGGTTCAAACATTCCACACTTTCGATGAGGCCTTCACCATGGCCCGAAAGCTTGAACTCCGCGCCATTGAAGAAGATAAGGTCAAATTGCATAACACCAATGCAAGAACCAATGACCACTCTTCTTCCAGACCTTCTTCTACCCACTCCCAATCTAAGGGGTCGGCAAACACTGTCATCTTTAGACCATCATCTTCAATAATAACCAACCGACCAGCATCTTCAACATTAGACTACATCAATAAACATTTTCAACGTCAATCCATACAGCGTCAATTCACTCCAATTGGAGAGTCATATACCTCTGTGTTGGATAAACTCGTCAAGCAGGAGGTCCTCAATCTCCCTTCAATCCGACCACATCAATTCGACCCCTCAACACCTATCCCTGCATGGTACAGGGAAAATCACTTTTGCAACTATCACCGTGTCAAAGGCCATGACACGGATCACTGTCAAACTTTCAAAAACATCGTACAGGACATGCTCGACAAAGGGGATCTTATTTTAGATAACCCGAACGCACCGCCCAACCAAAACCTTGACATTTTCAAGCAACCCTTTTCTAATCACCCGCCTACTCAAGACAACGTCCAAACCATGATCAATGACCCTCAAGACCATGATATACACACAGTCGACACTATCTTTTCTCTTATCCCTGACCAACCTCTTTCACAGGTGGAAGACCCTTCTTCCCCTATACCTCCTCCACATGGTGAAGAACTTTCTTCTCCTACTTGTCCTCCATCGACTTCTCCCATATTGGAGGACGCTTTGACCACATCAACACTAGCTGCCTCGCCTTCATCCTTATTATCATCCATAGATGATCATACCTTTTTGAATCCTCAACCACACGCAGCAGCCATGACTACTCCAACGCTCTTTCCTCTTAAAGAACCCACACCTTCAATCTCTTCTCCATCGAGAGAAGAATCGTCCACATCTAAGTCCAAACCCGCGCAAGCATCCATCATGCCCAAAGCGATTAAACCTCTTGGTGCTCGCCCCACATCTAACCTCGCCTCGCACAAAGGTGGCCCTCAACCCAAACCAAAGAAGGCTACTAAACCACACCAGAGGCCTCCTCCCCTATCTTCGTCATTACCTTCAATCTTGGGCCCACATCCGTCTACTTTACTCAGAATGCTTCCCACTCCCATACTTCACAGAGGCACATCGCCTCCATTACTCCTTCAACCCGTTAGACTTATACCTCCTCCAAACCATCGATCAATGCATCTTACGCCTCTCAAACCAAAATCACCAACCCTCACTGCAACAAGACACTCAGACCCGTTAGCAGGTTCTTATGCCTTACTGTTACGGCAATTGTTGCAGTCCTCTCGTATCTATCTCCCGCCTCTTAGACCATATCAATCTCTCAGACCAAAACCCCCCTGGTTCGACGACACTCGCATTTATGCGTACCATCACACGCCTGGGCACGACACCGAGCAGTGTTGTGCCCTCAAGGTCGCCATTCACCAATGTCTTGGGAATGACACCCTTCTTCTCAACCACATCATCAATAAACCTTCAACATCACCCCACTCATCAACTCTCGGATCAAGGCCATCTTGGTTCGACAACTCTACATTCTGTCATTATCATCACACTCCGGGACATGACACTGAGCGTTGTTACGCTCTTAAAGTTGTCAATCGTCAACAATGGAGAAAGGATTCCTTTCTCATCAAGGATCCTCTTGACCACCCCTCTGACAAATCATCAACACCAACCCATGCCTCTCCAATCTCATCACCTAAATCAGGATCTCCACGCTAGACTAGGGTCCCTTCACCGCCTTTAACCCCCTTATTCGACATCAACACAATCCATCTTACCACTAAACCTCAATTGACCTTAACCAATCCGTCAAACATTCTCCCTAGCCGCTGGGGGAATTCAACCTTCATCCAAACCTCGACCAATTTTTCAACACAGTCTCAACCACATATCAATCACTCTTTCAACTTAACCCCAATTAGACCAGAAACCAAACATTTAACCCAACCTCAACTAAACATTCGACCCAACCAAAGACCAAATACCAACCAATCAACCCTCGACCTACCATTGACCAACTATCACATGACCAAATCTCACCCAAACATTCAACCAACCTTTTTATTAAAACATCCAACCAGTCTCGATCAATCAACAACCATATCAACCAACTTCACATCCACTCATCAATCAACACCTGACCAATCTGGAAAGAGGCACATGGGGCAAGTTTGCTCCTAATTGGCTCGGACCTTTTATTATCATGCACAAGTATGGATCAGGGACTTACCATCTGTCTTCTCTTGATGGATGACCAGAACCTGAGCCTCTTAATGCGTTGCATCTGCGACCGTTCTACTACTAGTCGAGTACTCGTCCACTTGACACTTAACTTGAGCTCGTCCCTTGAGCAATCCCCATCCTCTTAGTCCTAGTTCCTTTCAACCCTATTCTTCTTAACAATTCTTATAACCCTTTTATGCTGTATGGATGCTTTGTCCTAATCAAAGGGAGCCCTTGACCTTCTATACTCTTGTCCATGACTCACATTTCTATAAAAACAAATCAAGATGTCACAATATCCATGGTCACTATATCAATATCAAATCAAAGAACAGACTGCTCCCTCGAAGGACAGCTGTACTATCATTGCTGTAATTAATAGACTGCTCCCTCGAAGGACAGCTATTCAAAAGCCCTTATATTAAACAAAAATCTAGACCACTCCTTCGAAGGATGGCTATGACTACTCTGGCAATAAACAACATTATTTTAGAAGCTTCCCACATTGATCAGCTTCACAACCTGACCACCAAGCAAATGACATCTCTATGCAGACTTCCCGCATTGATCAGTCTGCACCCAAAAAAAAAAAAAAAAAAAATGAGTCATGGACTTGGCTTGTAGTTGTCTGAGGGTCTCCTATAAAAAGGGGCAAGGTTATTCCTGCTCTTAAACTGGGTTACCCTATCCTCCTCCTATTACCTGTTCAAGGGACTTCGAGCTCACTTTGATGTCAAAGTGATTCGATTACCGCTTTAACACAACACTGGTCAATGACGTAATGCATGAACGGGGCTTTTGTTCTAATAACCCCTATCTATGCTCCCTTTCTGGTCCTTGTCAATGAAAGAGCAATTTGCCTTTCACTTTTTCTCTACACTTTGGTCACATTTAACCACATCAATTGTCGACTCAAACCGAGCTATTTTTCATCCTCATGGCATCAGACATCATCCTCGTCCATTTCACATAGTTTCTATGGACACCAATACACATGGAAACTATCAACCAGACCCAATTTATGTTAAGCATAAACTAATACTTGCTGAAGCATAAATAAACCTCAATTCATTTTTAGCATACATCCATCACGAATATGGAATATTGCTAGGGATGAAAAACCCCTCAACCAATGTTGCAGAATACACCATTTGGAAAAGGCTGCAACATCTTTTTTCCTCATCATTTCATCATAACCAAGACCAATCTATCAACCATTTTAACCACTTGTCTACTACTCAGACCCTTTGTCTGAACTACATTGGTCTGAGGCCCTTCCACAGGGGCTATGTAGGCAGCACTCAGATGACACGCCTGTCGTCTGAGGTTAGCTTGACCATTCTCATTTGTTCGTCTCTCTGATGGACAAACCTTCTTTCCTTCTTTTAACCATAACCTTGCCCTTGACCACGACCCATTTTATCCCTTTGACCCTCCCTCCCTTCTAGGGAGAACTACATTGGCCTGAGGCCCTTCACACAAGGGCTATGTAGGCAGCACTCAGATCACATGACGTTTTCTGAGGTTAGCTCGGCCGCATCCTTTCGTCCATTCATCCATCCATCGACCACCAACCATTGGAGATCATGCCTATCTCCTCCGACCTCGACCACTTCCAAGACACTGTTTCCTTGGTTGTTTTTGCATGTATGCTACCTCATGACTGGTTAGCAGAATTGTGGACCTTTTTGGACCCTCACAAGTATAGGATCGCAAGCCGGTTGATCCACACTACTTGTGACTTTTTCGTGATTCTAGGAGCACTTCTTGAGCCCAGGATACCTAGACTGCGATGACCCATTTGGAGCTTCAGCTTAGATTGAGTAACCTGATCAGTAGACGACTAAATGCTGGGGCCCAGTTATCTCAATTTTGGCACTCCTTGACCCTTGACCTGCGACACTTTGACCTGACCCTCTCGTGCAGTGGTATACGCACAATCACGACCTTTTCAGCGTTCACCCTCACCCCTTTTTCATCCACTCTTTATCAAATCAACACCCGATTCCCGGTTCCCTTCCCTCGACTCCTGCTTTGAGGGGGAATACCTTATCCATACTCAGGGCAATCCACTTCCTATTTTTGTCTTGCAGTTCATTCGAACAACCAACAAGACGAAATCAACCTTATCCCTCACCTGGGGCAATCACTCTTGTTTTTGTCTTGCAGTTCATCCAGAACAACCAACAAGACAAAAAGGGGCAAATGTAGACACCGAAATCGTGTCGACTCCCCTGGTCATTCCCCGTCTTATTCTTCTTCGCCTATTTAACCCTTGTCGATCACTTGTTCCACCAACCTTGACCCTGGCAGCATGTAAAAATGAGCACAGAGCTAAAGCTAGACTCTATCCCCATTGTGCATCTGCCGACGACGGTCTTTTCCTGGCCGATGTCACTGACGTCGGTCACTTGTCGGCCGACGTCGGCAATCCTGCCGACGTCGGTCACCTTGCCATTATCCGTTATCAGTTATCATTCAGTTCCTGATCGGTTTCCCAAAACGGTTATCGAACCATCTCTCGAACCGTCCCTCGCCTTCATCAGCGTTCGCCGATCAATCCCGAAGGCTAATCAACCATTTTTCAAATCAAACCGATCAATCATTCAATTGACCTCCGAACTCTGACATTCACAGAATCTGGCAATCAACACTCTCGCGATCAACCAACTCTGGCATTAACCAATCTACATTCGCTTCAATCTGGCACTGCAAAAACAACTTCAACTATGGCTTTCATCACGTCTTCTGACAGGTAAGTATTTTCTTTGTTTATTTTCATCTCTTTCTGATTATTATTTATTCATTATTTCTGTCATCCTGAATCTTCAAACCACAGACCCAAGTTTTGAATCTCTCCTTTACATCCCTGCCCACTACCCCAATCTATAACTCTATCCAGACTCGACTAAAACCCCCAGACTCTGTCTAAACCCGACCTTACCTTGCCCAGACCCTGTCCTGACCTTATCTCGATTCTATCAGAGCCTTTCTCGACTCCATCAGAACCTGTCCCAACCCTGTCAAGACCCTGTTCTGACTCTTCCAGACCTTCTGCAACTCGTCCAGACTCTGTCTAGAACCTGCCCCGACCGACGCCGATCACTACCCCGACCGACGCCGGCAGTTTGACCGACGCCGGCACCTTTCCTGACCGACGCCGGCACCACAGAGGCTGACGCCGACGACTGTGCAGAACAATGCTGCATATCAGGTACGCACTTTATTTTTTGTCATTTATTTCTATCATTTTATCTTTTATTATCTACTTTCGTCCAATATTCTGCTTTTTTATCAGTGGGTTGATATCCTTCTAGGAAGTCTTCGTACTTTCAGGATCAAGCATTCACCTGACAGCCCACCATATCTTTAACTAACGTTTTTCTGTGTTTCAGCCTTTTCTTCTTTGCAGGTGTCATTCCTCCACAACCAAAGAGGAGAATCTTCCAACGTCTGATTTCGGTGCACACAACTTTATCAGGTACTTCTAGCCTTGTCCATTTCTTTAGTTTCTTTATTTCTTCTTTGAATGTAGAAAGCAATTTTGCATAGAAACAATAGTGTTGAGGCATAAAACAAGTGTTAGTGAGAGTCATGATTAACTCATCCAAAAAATTTAAAAATAAGCAACTCGGTATCTGAAAAGGGTGCTTAACAAGCTAGTCTATAAGTGCCCACCCCTTGATGGATTTTTGTTGAACATATTCAATTTTAAATTCACCCAATAGCATGATATACTTATCCATATGAATAGTCAAAGCTACCTTGGAAAATAGATATTTGAGTAGGTCCACTTTGGTGATGATAATGGTTTTATTGTTCAACATATAATGGAACAAAATTTTAGCTAAAAATACCATGGCTAAAGAGGAGTTTTACATTGAATGATAGTTATGTTCATATACAACCAGTGTGCATCTTAGATAGTACACTACTCTTCTTTCCTTTGATCATTATGTTGTGTTAGGAGTGCCCCCAAATTATAGTTGATTGATGAGATATAAAGAAGTAAAAACTTTCCATGTTTAGGTGGAGATAAAATAGGTGTATTTTATAGATATTATTTTAGTTGTTTAAAGTCCTATTAACAATCTACATTCCATTAGAATGTGGTGCCTTTATTTAAAAGATGAGTGAAGGGATGATATCTGTCTAATAATTGAGAAATGAATTATTTGATAAATTAGATTTTACCTTATAAGATATGGATTTGAAGGTGGAGGCATTTCTATAATGGCCTTAACCTTGGTTAGATAAAATTTAATGCGTCGACAAGAGATAATGAAACCTAGAAATTTACCTAAAGTGATGCTAAAGACACACTTTTTAGGGTTAAGTCTAACCTTGTATTCATAAATCTTTTCAAAGATTATTCGTAATATGTTTAAATGTGTTGCTATGGTCTTCTATTTTCATAATACATTGTCCACATAATATTCAAAAATATCATGCATCATGTCATGAAAACTGACAGTCATGGCACATTGGTATGTAGTGCCAACATTCTTGAATCTGAATGACATCAATTGATTACAAATTGCTCCCCATGTATTGGTGAACATTGTCTTATGTTTCTCTTTTGGTGTAATTTTCATCTGATTGTATCTTGAGAATCCATCCATGAGAGATAACATCTTGTACCTAGCCATGAAATAGATAATCATATCAATATTTGGCATATGAAGATCATACTTTGGCATGCTTTATTGATATATTAGAAGTTAATACATAAGATGATTCCTTGAAGCTTCTTATTGACTGGGACTATATTGGATATCCACTCTAAATAATCAATAGGATGAATACACCCCACCACCAATAGTTTCTCCATTTTTTTATTGACAAGAATGGCTATGTGAGGGTGCATATTTCTCAATTTCTATTTGATTTTATTGGTATTAAGATATATAATAAGGTGGTGTACAACCAAGATGGGGTCCAATCATGGAATATCTAAATAAAACCATGTGAAGATATAAACAAACTCTCAAAGTGGGGTAGTAAGTACTTATCATTCTTCTTCAATGAAGGATGGTCCAAGTTTGATCCAATTGGGATCATCAAGTGTTACAATATTAACTTCAGTGGTATCTTTCATGAATACTATGGAACTATCTTCTAGAATAGTCGATAGAATGGTATAATGGTTTTCATCTTCATCTGGTGGGTCTACTAGCTCATCGAGTTCTTCCAAGCAGGAAGAGTTTGAATCCCCAAGATCTATCAAAGGCCATTTGGTAAAGGCATGTTGATAATCTTGAACTAATTGATCAAATGTTTGTTGTTGAATGGGTTATAAAATGGTAGGAGGTTCTTAAACTAGAAGAGTCTTAGGCATCTTTTGAGAGAGGGTGAACTTCCTCATCCAATAGCACCTGAAATAGGTTTTCACCATGGGAGTTGTGATTATATTTACTTTTACCACCATCTAAAATAACCTCGAAGAGGTTTTCTCTTTGGGAACTCAATGCTTGATTTTATTTTTATTTTTAATTATGACGAAGGAAGTTCACCTACTCTCTAAAATAGGCAATAGGCTCCAGTGTAATAGAAAATCCTTGTTTATGATCACCAAGTGACACATTATCTCTTAGGCCTATGAATTTATAGATTACCTCATCATTATATAAATCATCCAATGGTATGTAAGATTATTTTTGGTCCTAATCAATTAGTTGAGGATGGTGGAAGAAAATAGGGGGATAAAAAGGCACAGTGGAAATAACATAAATGGTATTTGGGTCAAATTAATTGGTATTAATTAACTCATCATAGATGATATAGTGTGAATCTAAATTGATGTCAACATTATCCATGTTATTCGATAAATTAGAAACACTTTTGAGATCAATAGGGTTACCCTCAGGTAGTTTGTATTTAATACCTTGAGTTCCTTTGAGTTTGGTAAGTGATACTAGCTCAATAACTCGTTATTTTACCCCCAGGTCTTTGCCCTTGTAGGCTTGGTTATCTATTTTTTAGTTGGGAATAAGATACTTTGTATTTTGGTAATAGGTGTAAACATTATCATTATATATCCACGAGTCATCATTAGCTATGATTTCTTTTTACTCCTAAGAAATGGTCCTATTTGAGGAGAATTATCTTCTTATGTCATTCCATTTTGGGAATTTTATTCTTAGGCCTACCATATTCTTTTAACATCTTAGTCAATTTGGCTTTGTGAAATGCATTGCCAATTTTATATTCCCCCAAGCCGTTATCTTGAATAGTGAAATGATTAGCTATTTCTATAGGTAGTGTAGTTGAAGTAGAAGCAAGCGTGCTTGGATCTACATACTTGGATTATAGTGGCTGATCAACTACCTCTTTATGATTTTTGGGAATTGGTTCTATGTTTAATTTATAATTATATCTCTCATATTCTACTTCTAGATGTTTTCAAAATTGATACAGTTGTAGGTCACCAGGAATGGTAACTTCTAATCTAGAATGAGAAAATTTGATGCATTGATGAATGGTATATAGAACAAGATGTAATTTATAGATTCATAGCTTCCCAAGGAGAAAATTATATGATAATTATATATCAATGATGTGGTATAGAGTATCGTGGGTTAGAGGCCCATTGATGATATGTAAGCAAATGGTTCCTTGATATTCTTGCTCCTCATTATCATAAGCCTTAATGGTAATGGTATATGGTTGTATGTCAGCTAATGTGTAGCCTAAATGATATACTAGATTTAATGTTACAATATTGATCCCTGAGCCATTGTCTATGAGGACTCTTATGACCTTTTGCCTAGAAATAATTGCTTCTATATAAAGTGGATTGTTGTGAAAATGTCCAAGGGATAACATGTCTATTTGATGAAACATGATTTTTTAGTGAGGAACCAAATGAATCACAAGAGCTATAAAATTTTTCCTAATACAATGTCACTTAGAACTTTGGATTGGCTTAAGAGCTCAATAAATACATTTTTTTGGATATCTAATGTATGCAAAAGATCTAAAATAGAAATTTGCACTAGATTATTTTGTAATTTATCCATAATATCATAATGTTTATCATACATAGGATAAATTGGCTTGGTATTTTGAGGTGGAGGACCTTGAATGGTATTTTTGGAGGGAGGAGGCATTGGACCTTAAGGGGAAAACTTTGAGCATTGAGTTGCGATTATGCAAGCTCAAATCAACACCGGGTTACTATAATTAGAAGAAGGGGAATAATGGATTGAAATGGTAACTCTTGGTTTTTGATTGGTATTTTCACCATTAGGAAAGAAAGGAGGATCATCGACATATGGAGGTAGAGGTCCTAGAATGGAATTTTTTAAGGAGGAGGTAGATGACCTTGAAGGGTAACCTTTGAGTGTCGAGCTAAGATTCCATAATCTTGAGTCAATGATAGGTTACTATAATTAGAATAAGGGGAATAATGGCTTGAAATGGAAAATCTTGGTTATTGATTATATTTTGTTCCATTACAAACCAAAGGAGGATTACTAGCATATAGAGGTGGAGGTCTTAGAATGAATAACAAAGGTCTTTAGGTGTTGTTGGGATTCAACTTAAGATTGATCTTAATTATGGTAGTCTATCCTCTCGTAATACGACATATAACATTTTAGTCATAAGGGACACTTTTATAATTAACTTGGTTAGAATAAGAATCTTGACCTTGATTTTAGTTCTTCTATTGTTTTTGTTGTCTCTAATGTTGATTTGGAGGAGGTATGTTCTGATTATTTGGATTGTGTTTTGGAAAAGGGTTTTGATAGGATACACAATTCTTGATTAGACATTATGGCAAAATTATCCAATTATATCTTTCCACTTTCAAGTAGATCTTGAATAAGATGGCATAACTATACACATCTATGAATAAAATGGCCTTTTACTCGATGATAGTGACAAAAGTCATTCTCATTGTACCAATATAGCTTAGGTTAGTTTTTAAGAAATGGTCTTGCTACGAGTTAAATAATCATGTTGGTAGAAACAAGATTTTGGAGGACCATTTCAATAAGCTCACCAAGATTGCTGAAAAATCTATTACTATAATGGTTTCTTCTTAGAGGTGGCCTTTATAAAGAAAGAGGTTGATTGGGTGAGTTTAGTTGAACTAACAATGGTTAAACCATTTGTATGTGACATGATTTAGTCACTCATTTCCTACAACATTCTTATTTATATTGAATGGCTTTGGATTTTTAGGCATGTTACCTTGTGCTTGTATGAGAGCTTGCATTGCAGCCTTGATTTGATTTTGATTATGAGAATGAAGCTTAATTATACCTTTGTCACTAAAATCTTGTTAAATTTGTATCCCCTTGTCAATAACTTCTTCAAATGTATTGGCACAAACAAGTTTGAGGTTTTGAGTAATGCCAAATTGAATATTTATAGTAAACATAATGGCTAAATCATTTATCATGGAGATTGTGTGGAATCTGACTAGCTAAAGATAGCCACCATTACAAGTAATTGGTAAATCCTTCTCCTCCTCTTTATTTAATATCATATAAGTCCACCATGGTCATCTCATGTTATACATTTAAGGAGAATTTCTATACAATTTTTTTTGACAAATCATCAAAGTTACTGACAAAATTCTTGGGTAGACCAAGAAACCATTCTAGAGCGTGTCCCATAAAGTTATAAGGGACAAACAAAGTAGGTATATTGGAATATACACCACTTCTTGATAATCAATAAATAATTATTTTAGACACTCTTAGGGTCAAATTTTCCTTTGTATTTTTCAAATTTAGGCATCTCAAAGTGATGCGGAAAAAGTATTTAGAAATAGATCATATTGAAAGGATAGGTGCATATGTCATCCAATTTGAACTTTACTTTGATTTCCTGGCTGAATGGTAGAAATTGCATTTTTAACCTCTTATAAATCTTGAAAGGTAGGGTCATAATAAAAAGAAGTGGGTAGATATTTTTGGGTAGTCGAAGGCATAACACCTTGACCCAGATAGAGGTGGTATAGAATATTGAGGAATTTTAATGTAGTTGATTGTACCAAGAATATTCACCCTTTGTGTAGAGTTGTTTTTCTAATAGGGGATTTGCTATTGGTTAAATGGAACTTGTTGTTGAGTGTAACATTGATTTGTAGGGAATTGGGGTTTTAATGGAGGAATATTCTATTGAGTATTCAATAAAACTTGATAGGTTGGAAGGGGAACATGCTGTTGTTTCCTAGGATTTTTACGTGTTGGAGGAACTTGTTGGCTAAATGACATATGTTATTATATTGAAGATCCCCCTTGTTGAATATGAAAAATAATTGGTTAAATTAGAGAAATACATTTTTGGTTAGACAATGTTGGCTGAGGATTGATTGACACTTGTTACAATGGAACATTTATTTCTACTTGTTGAGGTAGGGGATTAGTCACCACTTGTTAAAATTGGGGATTGACAACATGTTGTTGCAAGTCATATGGGTTTGTAATTTATTGTTACAAGGCATTGAAAAAAGGAGGTTGTGGAGATGATGGAATAACATTTTATTATATGTTGGATGGAAATTGATGTGGGTTATAATAAGCTAAGTGAGAGATATCCACCACATTTTGGGTAGAGTTTACAAGGAAATTTGAATCTAGATTAGTTAATAGATTGGTTTTCATTAGGGGTGTGTTAAATACATTTGCAACTAAGGTTTCGGTGAAAAATGGATTTGAACTATAAATGGGATAATTATATAAGTTTAATGGTTATTCCATTGGAGGATTGGACTCCACTAAAGGTGTCTTTTGAATATCTAATGTAGCAAGGGAGCTAGTGAGACTAGCCAAAACCTATTTAGCTTGTTGGATTTGGATTTCAAGAAATTAGCTTTTAAAATATTTATTGATGAGTTGAACTTTCCCTTTGTTTAACATATCAAGAATTTGACTAGAATCTAGCATAAAAGTTTATTCTTGGATAAAGGTACCTTGGTTATATATTAGAGAAAGAGATGTTTGTTTGGGTGATCTAACCAAATATTACAAATCATCAAAGGGAAAACTGAGAGGAAACTTTTTACCCATGTTGGATGTAGAATAGAGATAGCTAAAATCATAAAGCATAGTTTATAAACATGTGTTAATTGATCTATTTTATCTTTTGTATGTATTCAACCTTGGATATAATAGTAGTTGATCTTAGAAAGTGAAGAATCCTTTCTTTTCAACATAGTAAAAGGTTGGAATATGAAGAGATAGTGCTTTGCAAAAGCTTATAAATAACACTCAATTATAATTATGAATGGTTCTAGATGTGATAGAGATTAATAAAATATTTTGTATGGTTTTACTATACATATTTTACTTATGATGTGTGTATAATGAGTATTATGGATGTTTTAATTTTTTATTCATATAGTTTTATGCTGACTATTTGTATACATTAATTTTGCATGCCTTCATATAATGAGCTCACCTTAGTATTTAATGACATCATTTAGTTTGAATTACCAAAAATGTTCCTTTTTATTATTAACTCACAAGTTATCCTTTTAATTATCATGTTCTAAAGTTTTCTAGGAATCCCTACTAATAATGGTGTAGTGAGTGTGGAACTTTTTGAAATATGTTGAGATGATTACTAGGACAGAGAAATTTAGAAAGATGGTTGGATGAGAGAATCTAAAACTTTACAAAGGAATAAGTGAAGAGAGTTGAAATGACTATGAATGAGATAATCTAAGAATATATATATATATATATATATATATATATATATATATATATATATATATATATATATATACTGGTGTGAATAACCTAGATTGTTAGCTATGTGGTTGTTAATACTAGAATATTACTATTTCCAATTGAAAAAGATAGAATGTATAGTCTAGATAGAAGAAAATTTAGATAGACTATGAAGTATAGATACTGATTGGACCCATGTTGTGGACTACTAGACCTAAACTATGATTGACAACTATATCATAAAATTTGTTGTGCAAGGTTATTTGGCCTTTGAAGCTATGTAAGATCTATTTGTTAAAGGAATATGTGGTAAGATTATTAAATGACTACCTATGTTGATCAAAATGTTGGTTGTGGAAAAGGCCATGATGCTTACTCCTGCCAATATAGATTAGTTACTTCGAGTGTAATGGGGGTGAATGCAAGATATAAATGAATGATGTTAAGATGAGTAGAGAAATTTGAACCTGAACCCATAATATGGAGGAAGAGAAGTGATAGAGTGAGAATAAAATTATGAGATCAAAAATGGCACTAAGACAACAAAGAAGATGGAACAAAGTGAGTAATACAAAATTAACTAATTAGGAGTAAGAGTAGAGTAGAAGATGTTGTAGATGGAAATATTTAGAGAGACATTGTGAAAGATGTTGGAGGCAAAGAATGTGAAGAGTATGCTAAAGGGCATGATGAAGAGGAAGAAATAAATATAAATAGTGTAGAATGGAGCTCATAGAGCAAGAATAAGAAGGTAGGTTAACAAAAGAATAACTAGAAGATAGAAATAGATCATAATTAATGAAAGGGATATTATTTGGACCTAGGAAGGAATATTCTTGGGAAGAAGTTAGGTTAGAATTCAAAACTATTACAGGTTAAAGTTCAAAGTTAGAATAAGTTAAAAAAAGAGATTATTCACTTCAAGATTATGCATCCCCCTAACCCAATTTATCATTTAGAAGAAGAAAAAGTGTAGGATAAGAGGCAAATACAAGTTGGTTTGATTTCTTTATATATAATTTTTGTAAGCTAAGTCTGAATACAAATCAAAAAATAGATAAGAAGAGGAAAAAAGAGTTGGGATTATTTTTTAGGATACCTAAAAATACTAGTGCACATAAGTCCCTAGTCATAGTCACTAGTATGCAGACACATAGTTGCAGTCACTAGTGCACATACACCTAAAATAATAGTTTCCAGTGTACAAAAACCAATGTTAGCAAC
This sequence comes from Torreya grandis, assembly GCA_037957365.1. Taxonomy (NCBI): domain Eukaryota; kingdom Viridiplantae; phylum Streptophyta; class Pinopsida; order Cupressales; family Taxaceae; genus Torreya; species Torreya grandis. The sequence continues at coordinate 1,400,221 of JARHVA010002347.1, read as the reverse complement.
TTTAAGTATGACAACTATGTGACTCAATATAGGCATGTTTATTTATTTAATGCAATATGATGGGTCTATGGATCCTAAGAAATATTTGGTAACTTGTGATATGAAATGGAATGTTAAGGGGATAACATATGATAATATTAAGAAATGTCAAATCATAAGGTATTTGTCAAGTTGAGATTTAGATTTCATTTGTAAAAGGAATGTTAATACTTTCGATCTTGCATAAGTTAAATATCTATTAGTATTAGAGTAAAAAGTGAATAAATGCACAATCTAGACTATTAAAGACCTATAGGAGATTCAACAAAAGTAAGGAGAACTAGTTAGATACTATGATCATAAATTTTATGATGTCATGAATAAGATTGACTTCATTCTATAAGACAAGGATATGGCTACCTAGTTCATAAAAGGATTATGACCAAGAATTAGATTTGTTATTATTTAGTCTCAGTTCTTAACTAAGGCTAATGCCTGATCTACTACTATATGAGTGGAATAAGTTGAGGATTATGGTGACCTTCCAATAGTAAGTTCCAAAGTTGAAGTAAAACTATATACTTTTATGATATGAATGGATGAGATGTATGAGAATAATAATCCTAAATTAGGATTATAGTGTATAGAATGTGGTCAAAAAAGCCACCATAGGAATAACTATCTAAAACTCAAAATAAAGTTTTTACAAAATTTGTAGAGTAGTTGGGCATGTTACTTCAAAAGTGCCATATTTTACAAAAATATATCCATAAGTCATAGAATATGTACTACAAATTTTAAAAATTGACAAATCATGATAAGAGGACTTATAGAGATCTACAAGAGCTAAAGGAAGATATTACTAATAATGTCTTTACAGTTGCTACATAACAGTTATCGAATGTGAAATAAGGTATCCTAGGCTTGAATTTGGACATGATAATGTGACACAAGGTAGTCCTTAGTGGATACCTTCATCACCATAATACCAACCCTAAGGTTTGGTTGGTTGTACACCATATTCCCTACAACACCAATATCAATCTTCTTAAAATAATGTGATTCTACAACAAAATCAATCTAATTAGACTCCAAGTTTACTTCAACACCAATATGGGGTGTAAAATCCACAACAAAACCAACTAGGAGGATACACTGGACAATAATAAAAAAGATGGGAATATCAAAAAAATAGAGACAACTACAAAGGAGGCTATATGGGAAGATACCAAGGAGGGTATCAAGAAGGCCATAACAATGAAAATCAACAAGTCCAACCAACTATGCAATGTTATTTGTGTGGAGAATACATTCACTATGCAAATAATTTCCCTACCAATCTATAGAGACATACCTACTATGTGTATTATAGATTTTAAGGCCAAATAAAAAATATATATCCAATGATCGAGAAGCAAAGGAAGGATAATATAGTGTACAATGTGAACCTGATCAATGCACAACCTAAGAACACATTCATCTAGGTAGTTACCAAATAAAAACATGTAGAACAAGTATTGTCATCTTTGGAAATACTAGTAGATTAGGGAATCAAAAAATATTAGCCTGATCAATATCTTAATCCTATAAGGGATAAGAATTTGAAGTATCAATTAGTTCAAGTTATGTAAAATGTATAATAATAAAATGATTTAGAAGTAGAAACAACAACCATTGATGCATACATGTATGGATAAACTATGTGTATAATAAAGCAAGAAGGAGTTGTAACTACTTTGAAAAACTTACTAAAGTTACTCAATACACTACTTAATGAGGACATATCATAGACTATTATTAAACTCTTACATAATTTATTGGAGTGTGAATAATGAGGTCAATAACATACAGATAAGGTTGTCTAGTATGTGAAAACTAAGAAGTCATGAGATGTTGACTTCCACATAGATATTAAGCTTGTAGGTTAAGAAATTATTAATCTAGTATTTGAATTTAGGAGTACTATGAATATGATCTTGAGATCAACATGGGAAGCTATTGGTAGGCCATATTTAAGCTATAGTCCTATCACCCTTAGCCTCATAGATTATAGGTAGGTAGAACCGATTGGTCACCTCGAGGATGCAGAGATTAGAGTAACTGAGATAAATATATATGATTATTTTGAAGTCATTGATTTGAAGACTACCAAAAATGATTACCTACCTTAATTGGTAATAAATGGGGTTATGATGGTAAAATTACTATTAACATAGTGCACAACTAACTAGAGTCTCATTAAGGAGACAAGATAGTTATCATCCATTTGAATAAAGCAAAATAAAAGCCTTACATAATTCAGAAGGAACCAAAGTCACTGTATGCTTATGATGATAATAGTTAGTTTAAAATCAACACATATACATAGAGGAATGCATTTTAAGCTACCGAGTATCAATTTTTGAACCCACAGATGGAGTAATCATAGACAATAAAGTAGCCATCTTACAAGCTAGTAATAACAAAATATCTAACACCATAGTTTCATCTTTAAGGTTGTACCTCTCCATCAATTCCAAATACTACTAGGTAAAAAATGGATGTCATATAGGTTTAAAAATGATGGATTATACCAAACCTACTCCAAGGAGTGTTTTACCTTGGGAAATAACATCTTCCATAAGTGGTGATTTAGACACTCACATGTTGAAATGGATGAGGGGAGATCATGAGATATGACCTCTACATATGGTGTTCACTACCAAATGTTAGTTACCTCAATAATTTATGATAGAGGATCTTAATCTATTCATATTGAGGTTAGAGAACCATGTGTTAGAGGTAGATTAAAGAGTCAACACACTAAAAGTTACTATTGTGACTTGGTGGCCAATGCATAGAGATCTAGAGATACATTGGGAGGAAGCATGCGAGTTTTTACACATGAAATTTTAGTTACCACCTATGATAAAATATGAACGGCCATTTTTTCAATAAGGCCAATATATTGAGCTTTACATTCATCAATATGTAGATATATGGTCTATGTAATGAGTGGAGCTAAGGTATTGGGTATACATTTTTAGCCACATACTAGTACCACTACCAATGGCCTAGTATATGCATAAAGAGAAAAAGAGATTTTTGGATAGTTTTTAGTGATGTTTTGGAGGTGTCTAAGTGAGTGGATGAAGTGTCTTGATAGTCTAAGTGTCAATGACAAAGTGAGCAGTGTGTTTGTCCTAGTATGCCTGAAGTAGGCTTGGTTGATATTTAATTTTGTCACAATTAGGGATGGGTATAATGTATTGAAAATGTGTTAGGGGTCGTATCAGAGGTCAAAGATGATTTTTTAGCTTATGGAAGTGCATGTTATTCATTCATTTCTTCATTATGTTCATCTTGGCATAGTTGGTTCTATGTCAAAAAAATTTGAGTAGGTAGTTTGTTTACATCACCATTACCACATATGGATGAGTCAAGGAGAGTTACTCATATGGGTGTGATTAAATTAGTCCCAATTTTATATTTTCCAAATTTTAGGTCATGAGGTTGAGCGTAGCTAAATATATGTGGGTTCAAAGTTGGCCTATCAGATAAAAGTTCTCTATGTCTCTATACTTAGCTAGACTGTCACTGCATGCCATACAAATATGAATGAATAAAAAAGTTTGTGCATTAATATAGGTAATCAAATATTAAACTAAGGTAAAAATTTATGTGTAAATGTTTTATATAGTACCAATAATCTACCCTAAAAATTTGGAGTCTTGAAGTGATTTCTAGCTCAAGTTATAAAGCTTCAAAGTTGCACTTGCAGACTATGATGGGCCAAACACCATCAAGATAAACTACATTAAAGTCTAATGTCATCTAGTAAATATATCTAATGGTGCATTTTAATTAATTATCTTGATCCAAAAGTGTGTGTAAGATTCAATATGTCAGAGAATGAATGTACTAGTTTCATGTGTCACATTCATGGAGATTGGACATAAGATCAATGATGAGCATATGATTGTGCAGTCAGAAGATAAATGACATGTGTTAAATTTAATAAGTAAATGCACATAAAAGTAACATGAGGGTACCAAGAATAAGAATCATGAGAGTTATGATCAAGATGTAAAGGTGAGTGTTGCAAGATAAATGCCTAGAAAATCCACAAAGATCGATGGTACACATTTGGTCAATATTACAAGGGTGCACGAGATAAGGTTAACATGTTTGAGGTTTAATGTTTGGATAGTGGAGCAGTGTGAGTTAGAGTTTGAGATTATTATGAAGAATATTTATGGTGTGAGTTGAGTGAAGAGCATGAGATGTGTTCTAAGTGACTGAGGTTTAACTATGACCATTTGGATTTAAATATTTGAATTTAACAAAGGAAATACTAGTGCTTGGTTTTTAGCCATAAAATTTGATGTATGCTGATTTTGATGTTGTAGTGAAAATAAAAGTTATAGAGGACTTCAAGGCTCATATTTCAATATTATTTTTAATATCTAAATGTTTCTATAGTCAAAGTTATTTATCTCCAAAGTGGATTGTGTGTTCGTTCATGCTTTACAAGTAACCCAAGAAGGGTAATAGAATTGTTATTGATGGTATTTAGATGTTTCAAGATGAGATAAATATTGGAGAGTGTTTTAGACACCATGAGGACCATCTATATGGTTTATAAATGTTTGATAAATCATATTCAATATGATCAAAGGCTTACAAAGTGACTGTGTGTTCATTCATGGTGGTTGTGTGCACTACATATTGTTTGGGCAATTTGAGCTTTAGCATAAGGGTGATGTGATGGTTTTTATCACTTAAGGAGGAATTATAAATTGTGTGGCATGGGTACATGTATTTGAAAATGTTCTTGTGTTCTTAGTTTGTTGGAAGAAGTGTCAAAGAGGTGAATGGGTCTTCATAGGACCTAAAAGGCGACTTAGGCCTATTTGAAAGAGGGTTGTGCTTAAAGGTGACCCATGTTATATGCCTTAAGGGTGAAGGCATGTGTTGTGGCTGAAAAGGAAGGTTATGATCATAATAATCATGAAGACTCAATAAAAGGTGAAAACCAAATGTGATGGGTTTTAGAGGCTTGTTGTATAGACTTGAGAGACTTGAGTGAAAAGGTGCATGTAAGAGTTGAAGAGCGAAGGAAGAAGAAAGGGTGTGTTCCCAGTGGATGGGTTGTAGATCATAGTAGGTTGATGATTTTAAATATAATTTATAGGTCATATTTTTAATTTCAAAGATATTTCTCTTATAGGTTTAAATATTGAGGATGATTAAAGGATAGATGATGTCTATGTGAGCTTGGTGGTTGATTTAAGAGGTAGATCATAGTGTGGAATATGTAGTGTGAATATTTGAAGAGAGTTGATATAAATTGTATCTCCATCATATTGGTAGATAATCAATGATTAAGATATGTTTATTTCATAGGTGTTGGGAAGGTGCTTAACATCTAGGTTAAAAGGACTTGACCAACAAGTGGTCAGAAGGACTTGATCATCTTAAGGATAGGTGGTCCTTGTGAAATAGGTGTTTCAATAAATATAAATATAAATAATTGACCAACAGGTGGTCATAAGGACTTGATCATCCTAGGGGAAGGTGCTCCTTGTGAAATAAGTGTTTCACTAAATTCTAGTTAGAAAGACTTGACTAGTCTCATATTTGTGATCATCTTATAAGACAAGTAGTCCCTTTGTTTGTAGGCTTGAGAGTGGGTTTTATTCTCTAAGAGGGTTTTCCACATAAATATTGTGTTGTGTGTGTGATATTACATTATCTTCATTTTTCATTGCTAAAAACATCTTGTATGCTTCATGAATTGTTGTATTGAATGCTTAAGTGTTTGAAGGGTTTAGAAATTGAATTGGATTATTTGTCACCACTGATTCACCCTCTCTCAGTGTTTTTACCTCTAATAGTTGGTATCAATGTAGATCCTTTGGTAAAGGCTTGACAACTTGAAAGAGATTTAAGGTATAATATGGGTAGCCATCAAATACAAGGAGTTTTTTCCACTAAGCAATAAACAATGTTCAATGGATCCAATTATGCTATTTGGAGTGCAAGAATGAGGACCTACATCATGTCCCTAGGGTTTAAAACTTGGAAATATATTGTGTATGGTTATTCTACACCTACTATCCCTCCATCTAGTGTTGCAGATAAAAAGTTGTTTGAAAAAAATTCTAAGGTAATGAATACTATCACTTCTAGTCTTTCAAAGACTAAATATACCAAGGTAATCCATTACATATCTACCAAGGAAATGTGGGATAAATTGAATACTATTTATGAAAGATATTTAAAGGTTAAGTTGGCAAAGTTTTAGACTCATCGAAGACAATTTGAGAGTCTTAAGATGAAGGAAGAAGATTATGTGGCATCCTTTCTATAGATAGTTGATAGGATTATGAACATCACCAGAGTTCTTAGAGAGAAGCTTAAATAAGCTAACATAGTTCAAAATATATTAAAGTCTCTCTCTCTTAAGATTGATTCTAAAGTATCTACTATAGAATAAATTCATGATCTTACTTGATTGAAGATGGATGAATTGCATGGCATTCTTACTACCTATGAGATGAGAGTCAATGAAGATAAACCACCAAAGAAGGAAGAAGTATTCAAGATAGAAATGAAGCCAAAGAAGTTCCAAGGTAAGAAAATCAAGGAGGATGATATATATAATTTTTATTAAGACAAACTAATTATATATTTACAAAGAAATTGAAAATAGGGTCAAGCAAGTATAAGGGTAAACTACCCTTCAAATACTTTATTTATGGAGAGGTAGGACATTTTTATAATAAGTGCCCTCATAAGCATAAGAAGAATGATGATGAAGAGCATGGTGATGGTCAGTTTGAAGACAATAAGACATACAAGTATGATAAAAGGAAGAAAGGATTTAGAAAGTATGACAACAAGAAGAAGTAGTTTAAGACAAGAAGAGTCTCTACACCAAAGAAGATTACAGATCATCAGATGAGAGTGAAGCTAGTGATTCTGAGTTTGATAATGAAGATGATGGTCCTATTGAAGATAAATCCCTCTTCATGGTTGAGGAAAGAAGTTACTAATATCAAAGGGAGTATACTTGGAGTGATTCAAATGATGATAAAGATGATGTGGATTGTGAGATTGAATTGATGAATGCTATTGAAGAACTAAATATTGAGAAGAAGATTAATAAGAAAATGAAGTCTCAAATCAAGGACTATAAAGAGAAATTCAATGTGATTGAGGAAAGAATGAATGAAGACACCAAGATATAGTCAAGCATCTCAGTTGTTAATTAAAAATATTATTTACAAGCTTGAAAGCTAAAGAAGATGAATGTTCAAGGTATGCAATTTAAAATGAGTCATTGAAAGTTGATTTAGAGAAGATATCTAGTGAGATACAACCATTTATGAGATTTAAAAAGAGCTCAAGTGATCTAGATAATATTCTAAGTGATCAAAAGCATGTAAGTGATAAAACTGGTCTTGGATACAAAGAAGAACCAAAAAATGCAACTCAAGACAATATTAAGACTAATATAAATCAGACCTTGAAGGTCAAACAATCAGTCAAGGAATGAAGTTCCTGGTAGAGTGAAGATAAATTAGATCAGACAACCAAATTCCATGAGGTATGAAAGTTTCAATGGTTACTATTTTACCTATAATCAGTTTGGGCATAGAGATAGAAAATGTAAGAGACATGTTAGAAATGAGTTTGCATGGAACTATGATGGGGGTCATCAGTCAAAAGGCGAGTCTTATTCAAAAGGAGTAGTTTGT